>JAVFHW010072946.1:0-11207 GCA_032159205.1 Eurystomus glaucurus suahelicus
CCCGGTTACAACTAAGGAAAATAATTCTTTCAAAACCCCTGCCTCCACAGTCATTTGTGTGATGTGGCACAGCATTTCAGAGGAAACTGGCTGAAATTAAGTGATCAGAGATGGCCAGGTTGCCACTTTTCTCAGGAAAAACCAGCTGGGGTTAGGTAGCAGGTTTTGACAACGGGAACACAAAAAGCAAGTGGGGAAGGAAGCTCCATCCCATATGGAAAGCGATTTTTTAAACTAAGGAAACAGAATAAATTGAAATACACAGGTATCCAGATAATTCAGAAGTTGAACACTTGTTCTAGCTAGCGAGCTCCAGCGGAATCCTGAAGAGCATCCTAAAAAAGACCGTTTATTCCTAGCACCATGGCGACGAGCACTAGGTTTGTGTTAGCTCCTCTTGTACTGCAGCCAGGCTTCGCTCTTGTGTCTCCAGCAGGAAATCAGGGAAGGAATTTTGATTACAAGTGATCACTGCTGAAGATGGGCATTCAGATAAAAAGACTTTTCAGCCAGTTCCTTTTGTTCCTTGATTCATAGTCAAGCTCTAATCCTATGCATATGGCCTGGCAAGTTTGAATTTCCATAGCAACTCTTTCTAAAGTAGCTTCAGGGTAGCAGAGAAAGCTGGCAGAGGGGAAAGGTCGGCATTTAAATACCTTTTCACTATTACTTCTACAGGAAATCTGAAGCCAAACACACAAGAACTGGACTTATTTTTACCCTTGATCCATTTAAAAGTAAAAACTCGTCCAACGTGAATTTTTCCAACAGCTGACAGATTGACATTTATACTATTTAGAAATACACAGAGAAGAAGAAAAAGTGCCCTGCATGATGCACACCTTCATTTAAGAACAAGCACATCCTCAGCAGTGCCTTCAGCTCAGAGCCGTGACACAGGTAGGACTGACACAGACCTCAGACAACCTCCAGAGGCCAGACCCTCAGTGTCCAGACCTCCCCAAAGCCAAAGGGGGGGGGGGGGGGGAAATATCAGCCTTAGGGAGCTCTCTGCTGAGCTGGCCCTGAGCTATTATGGGTTGGAGGTCAGGCCCAGCTTGAGGGTCATGCAGAGATGCCTGTTCCCCACATACCATATTTCTGTATCAGAACTGGAGCTGGTTGTATACAGCATTTTTCCCTAAGCATGGAAATGAGACAGTTTTGCCTTAAAACAACAAGCATCAAACCCCCCAGACACTGAGCTGTACAGCCAAACCAACAAAACAAGGCATAATGCCCAGAGTCTGCAAACTCCTGCAGTCTGGACACCTGAAGCAGCAGACCACCGAGGCTTCGTCCACAAGTGCTTCTGTGGCCTGAATGTTGACAACATTGTTCTTCCCCTCCAACAACTCCATACTTAAGTCAAGTCTAGCGGTGGGAAGGAGGAAACTGGGCATTACTTGGCTGTGAATATCCAGGCGTGCTGGGTTTCACTCCAGGTGGACAGTCATCCTAGCATGGCCATCAGTGTGCCTGGCTACACAATGCTAAACCACTGTTGACATTTCCTGTTAGAGCTCTCGAGGCAACAGCTGTGTGATTGAGATATCAACTAATTTAATTTATAAGCAATGTCAGTATTTCTCTTTGGTCTTTGAAGCTCTGGTGCACACCTCAAGTGAGAAGCTGAGGGTCCAGGGCCATTTCCCTGTGCCTTCCTCAGTCCTCTTAAAGTGTCACACCACAACAAACAAAAATGCAAAGTGTCCCATCTCGAGGCAAGACTCCAGATCACAAAACATCTTTTCCTTTAAGCTTTCAGGAACAATAAGAACATGGCAACCCGAAAGGGAGGTTTGCATGGTCCACAGCTGGGCGCTGGCTCTTTACCTGTGATCCAAAGGCTGGATGCTCAGCAAGAAGTGGGATGTGATCATGAGGGTGTTGCTGGCACGTATCATGGGCAGATGCTACTCCTTGCACATCGCAGTGTTGATGAGACAGGATCAAGCACGAGGGTCATCCCACCACTCTTCTACTCATTTTCTGGACAGGGACCCTGAAAAGAAACACGTTCATTAGCAGCCTGCATTTGCCCACTTGCCACATTGCGGGCACAGACACATCACCCACTCTTTCGCAGGTCCTGCTTACACAGTCTTAAGTCACTTCTGAAGGTAAAAAACAGTCCTGGTACAGCTCTGCAGCCCTCTGCTTGCCCTTGGAAATCCACCTGGATACCACCTGGCAACCAGTGCTCTCCAAATGCCTCTCCTCAACCTACTCCTTAGCTTGGTTTTACCCAGGTAAACGTGTTACCTTGTGTTAAGGGTCAGGTAACTTTAGATGGCTTGAATGTTTCTACCTAGTAAGAGTAAGAAAGTAGAGCATGAAGTTCTCCCATGTCCCCAGGGGAACAGAGGATACAAGGAACAACAAAGGTGAAAAAAGGATCTGCAGATAACTCAGATAACTAGGAGAAAGACATAATGGTTTGGGGAAATGGAAAGAGGTAAAGAAGGAAACCTGTAAGAGCTAGAGGGGAGACCTTGCTAAAGAGCAGACAATGAGGCAGGAGAGGGAGGTGACATGGGACAGATAGGAAAATACCCCAGAACACAAAACATGAATAGGAAGATAAGCTAAACCAGCGTGAGTCACTTTATAGCCCCCTCTCTATCAGATGCTGCAGCTACAAAGGGTAAAGACTCCTAGGTCCAGCATCCCTGATGTCATCAGCTCCTACACCAGTCTGCCAGCTCAAAGAGGATCCACACCACCAGCTCATCCTGTTTTCTCCTACAGAAACAACTGCGCTAGCATAAGGACTCGGGAAGAATAAACACACCAAGAAAGCCAGAAGGGTGTGTGCGCTGCAGCCTTCAGTAGAGACGTGCACCAACCCTGGACTCAGAAAAACAGAATGTTCAGGGATCTGGGGTGTGCAGTAAAGCACAAGACAAGCTCATGTTCTCTAAACTGCCTCCACCATCATATTTCATTTGCAGAGTATACAGTCAGATGAAAAATCAATATTAAGCCTTAGAGATCAGGGAGGGCTGTTCCTGAGACCAATGGCACTGAGAAGTTTTTGGTGTGTTTCAATTAATACTCCTTTCCCACCAATGAGATCTGGAAGCTGGCCAAAGCTGTGTGGGAGCACTGATGTTTTGTCTTCATTCCCAGAAGGCACAAGGAACCGAAGGAACCGTCTCCTCTGCTGCAGGAACCCAGTGTCAATACACTCCATGTGAAACGTCTGGGGATGACTTTTTTTTGCACTTACTGTCATTAGGACTAAGGCCCCTTCAATTAACCTCTTCTGGGTTGAAAGCACTTTGCTGGGACTTGCTTCCAGCACCCTTGGGTCTCCAGCTGCCTCTCCCAAAGGCAGTACAGAGCATGCACAAATTCCTGCCCTTTTTTTCAAAGGGCAGATCTCAGAATTCTGCTGGCCTGGGTTTTGGGTTTGTTTTTTTTTAAGGTAGTCTTTGTAAAAGTCTGGCCCTTGAAGGTGGTGAAGGATGCTTCTCAATTTTACACATCTAACTATTTGGGTTCTGTATGCAAGGAGACCATTCTCCTGTGACAAATGATTGCGTCCACACAGCCATTTCTTTAATTCTCTTCTCTTTTATTCTGCCTTTGTGCATGGGAAACTGTCCAGGACACACTCCTGCGCAACAGACAGTTCCCTCTGCATTGCTTTGAGCTTCCCTAACCCACAGAAGACATCCACAACCTCCCTTTTCATGAAGGCACTCCTAATGAGACTGGGGTTTTGGCAGAATTTATATCCATGAGAGTTTCTCTCCCCACACTTCTGCTAGAAAATGTTTATTCCTATAGCTTCACACACGCATTCAGTGAGAAACTGCTCACACTCAAGCCTTGAATTCCACACACTTGCTGCCTTCTGCCTATTTCAGTCATCTTCGTTTCCAGCTCCACATCTGCCTCAAGCATTTTTATCTTCTCTACAGTAAACAAGTGTTCCTTGGGTTTCCTGGGGACACTGCCAGGGTTTTACCCAGTCTCCAGCTGAACTTGAACCACTGGTCAGCACAGCAGCCTGCTCCAGAGCGCCCCTGACCAGCCACCCACTACCACCAGTGGCTCCAGAAAGCTTGAAAGAATAAATAGAAGGTGGCCCCAAAGTACTTAATTTGATTGCCTGGCTTGCTGGACCAAAAAAATAGTCCTACAGAAGGAAATAGGTAGGGGTGGTTTGGCTGCTGCAAAAATAGAGGAGAGGTTTGTGGTTTTCTTGTGTGAAAGTCTCATGTCACAGACAAGTTATACGTCAAACATAAGAGGTCAGATGAGGTGGTGCCTCAAGACAGGTGAAGAAACTGAAGCATTTAGTGAAGAACACAAATATAGCTGTAAGAAACTACCCTTTTCAGGAAAGATCATAGAATCGTTTTGGTTTGAAAAGACCTTTAGGACCATTGAGTCCAGCCATTCCCCCAGCACTGCCAGGGCACCACTAACCCATGGCCCTCAGCACCACATCTCCACAGCCAGTCCTGTCTCAGAGCACAGCAACACCAGAGGGCAGCCAGGGGACGCAACAGCAAGATGAACTTAGAAGTTCACAGAAATGGGTAAAATACATCAGAATGAGAGTTGCCTTTCATAAATCTATCTACTGAGAGAAAATGACAGGTACCTTTGGAGGAAAAACATTGTCACCACCCATGTGACCCCTATAAGTAAAAATAAGGAAAAATATTCATCAACAGCTCATCTAAAAGCTGCTTATCCAAGCTAGCTTGAGACATTCCAAATCCTCACACCACGTATTCATAGCATGAACTTCTCCCCTACAAGTCCTTCTAAAGGTCTTCTGAGCTGCCACCTTTATTCCCACCACTGACAGATTCCTTTGATGAAAGCTTTATTGCCAGAAATTCCTTTTCCCAACGCACTGTGCTGACCTACAGGCTGATTTATTGAGACAATCCCCAAACCTGTGCTACCTGCACAAAGGAAGCACCATCTTGGACAAAACGCGTTATGGTTCAAAGCAAGAGGACACAGCACCAGGAGGACACTCAATGTGAGGAATAAGGGCAGAACTGAATTAAAGGGGGAAAATAAAGGTAAGTTTGCATTCAAACTTGTTTTCAAAATTCACTCTAGTGACTAGTGCCCAAAGCCTGTGGTGCCATCATGTGTTCGGAGAGAGAAACACAAGGAGATGGAGAAGGGATTGACCTAAGCAGTGGGCAGGTGGTGAGAACATCCCTGCTCTGCAAGATCTTCAGCCATCGCCCACCAACACCAGCTACTCCCAGGCATGGGCATTCCTGTCCGAGTTACTGCCCCAAGCAGCTCAGCTCGCTTGCCCAAATAAGTTCTCAAATATCCCTGTAGAAATAAGATTTCTTCCTGACAACCCTGCCCATGCTTCTTTGGTGTTCTTACCAACATGCAAGAGAACTCCCCTCAAACAAGTGCAGAGATAAACAAAAGGATGGTGAAAGCAGGAGGAAAAAAGCCCAAAACAGAGCTAGTCTAAATCAACCCATTCCACCAGCTCATCACACAAACTTGTCCTCTCCTGCTTTCCCCATCCTGGGCCAGACCTGGGAACAAGGCTCAGGTGGGGAGCACACCTCAGCTGTGCCTGGTTTCTAGCTTTCCTCCCACCACCACCACCCCTGGCATGAAGAATTGCTCACAGATGCTCAGATTGCTCTCAGCTGCACTTCAGAGTCACCCTTTGGCATTGCGATGGCAGAGCCACAATTCCACAGGCAGTGGTAGGTAAATCCTGGGAATTCACAGCCTGATGCTCTTGGCCATGCTTTTTGGAGACTTTATTAATCCCCCGATCCAGAGCATCATTGCCCTCAAGAACTTGGTCATAGCAGATTTCCCAAACAATCATAAAAAGCTTATTGCAACAAGATGGGCAATAACTGTTAGCCAAGAAGGCCAAGCTACCAATATCGTCACTATTTCATAGCTGACCAGGAATATTGCTAGCAGAGACAATCTGCAATACCCTCAGCTTCCCACAAAAAGCTGATGTGAAACTGGCTGACCTTCAAAGCAGACACAGATGAAGTGGTTAAAACTAAAAAAAGCCTAAAGAACCACCTGTTAAGTGCAAACCTAAGCCAACTTATTTCTCCTTTGAGGTTTACAAGGACAAAGGTCTTTTTGCTCCCCACTTTCACATCTCTTAGAAAGTGATTTTATTCCAAATTGAAAGCACTGGTGCTTTGCTTGGCCCCACCATCACATCACTCTGCCAGATGGCAGACTTTCTTTTTCCTTTTCTAATGAAGCCCAGGCACAGCCCTGAGCACTGACCCAGCTCACTTCCATCCTGCTGCTCCCCTCGTGCACATGTCCAAGTGCTTTTGCAGTTTCCAGTAAACTTAAAGGACAGGACCAGTTGGCATGGCTCTTTCCAGGGATGCAGGAGCTAAATGTCAGCAACCAAAAAAGTTTTTGGTAACAGAGTAGACTTCAAGGTGGAAGTCTGGGACATAACTTGTGTCGGTATTTGGAAAGAGGTCAATTATTTGTAAACAAATTGTCAAGGATTCTTTTGAGAAGGTGTCTCTATTCCTTAACCCAATAGAAAGAAGCTGAAGCATGTGAAAATCCTAAAGAAGATACAGCCATGGTTTGCTGCTTTCCACACACACTGGGGTGGGGAGTGATGGATTTCCAATAACCTTGCCAAGTGTTGTGACAGCTATAGCAATATTGGGTGATAAATACAACTTCTACCTCCTGGGATTAAAAAAGATTGAGTGGCCAGTTTGGAAGAGTAGAATAAGGACCATGCTGAACTGGAGTGAGCACCTGGCTTCCTGAGGTTCTAACTTGGAAAAAAGGGAGGTGGGCCAGGAGCACCCGAGGGGTTCACCCTGCACAGCATAGGGGAAGGTTTTCCAACTGTGAGGTAGTGCAGAGGTATAGAGGGAGAATAGAGAGTCCTCTAGGAAACCTAAAACAGTATCAGGAAAACCAGGAGACTATGGACTTCTGGCCAAGAGAAGACAGAACGGTGGATTTGAGATTAACTCAGCGATGGAGAACTGCTAAGTACAACAATTTCTGAGAAGGAAATCCCACATGCATTGGAGAAAGGCAGCGGCGTTCCTGCCCGGTATACACAAAACCAGAAGAAGGGCATGGGATGGAAGGCAGAGCCTGGAGTTGTCAGGCTGGACCATGCAACACGGAGGAGCAAGAGTGCAAGATGAATCACTGGTGTCATGGAGGACAAGAGGAGAAGACCGCAAAGAGAAGACAAAGCGGCATGCGCTGGCATTGAAGTTGGCCAAGTGAAGATCCCCATCAACAACCAGGAGGTGGAGAAGAGAAGCGGTGTGGGGTGCACAGAAGTGTGTGAAGGTGTCGGGGGAAGCAGAAGAAAGAGAGATGAAAATGGACATAGTGGAAGACAGGAGTAGTGCCTGGAGGACTGACATCTGAGGAAGCCGTGAGGGAGGACAACCTTTCTAGAGACAGAGTAAAGATTTCAGAGACTGTAAATGAAAAGGAGGGGAGAAGTAAAGAAATTGAAGCAGGAAACAAATTACACCAGAGCCAGGTTGGCAGAAATAGCAGTGGAAACAAGCGTGGGAGATAAGATGTAAAGATAAAGATGGTGATATGCCTGCATAAGAAAAAGGTCTCCAGAACCAGGGACAACATGAAACCAAAGTACTGGTGAAAAATAGAAACAAATCAGAACAGAGAGGGGATTTTACAAGGGTTGAGAGAGGGATGATAGAGGGGGGAAAAGCCAGATGAGAGGAGGAAAACAGAAAGCACGACATCTTTACTGTTGCAGAGAGGCAGGACGGAGGGCAGAAGCGATGAACGGGGCTGTTCCGCTTGTGCGGACATGAAAATCAGAAGCGTTTCTGGGTTCAGTTAACTGAAACAAGCACCGTCCCTCAGAGATCAGCGCCAAGGCACAGTCAGGGTCCCAGGAGGGACAGGACCACCAGCAGCCCTCACCACACACCCCCAGCTGCTTCCCCTCCAGCACAGGGCTCTGCCAAGATGGCTGCCAGCCCTTCCACCCCAACCGAGCTCCTCTCCTTCTTCTGGTCCATCCTCCACTGGAGAAAAATGCACATCAAAAGAAAAATCATAGAATGGTTTGGGTTGGAAGGGACCTTAAACATCATCTAGTGCAACCCCCCTGCAGTGCACAGGGACATCTGCAACTAGAGCAGGTTGCTCAGAGCCCCGGCCAACTTGGTCTTGAACACATCCAGTGATGGAGCATCCACAAGCTCCCTGGGCAACCTGTGCCAGGGTGCCAGGTTCTTCCTTACAGCTAATCTAAACCTACCACCTTCCAGTTTGAGCCCATCACTCCTCATTGTATCACTACAAGACCTTAAAAAAAATAATAATAAATATACAAAAGTGGAAACATTCTCAAGGAACAAGTGGTTGCCACCCTGTGAGGCAGCAACCTGCAAGTTCCCTCACACACCCTGCAAAACCTCCAGACCACAGTGTAGTCACAGCTCTCAGGGCCAAGAGGTGCCCAAGGCCAAATCCTCATGATGGTGGCCAGCTCCTGGACCTGTAGAGTGTCTGTAACTCATCTCTCTGCTGGAAGCAGCCCCTCTACCACAGTTTCCTCTGTCCCCACAGCTAATGGCACTGTCAGCCCTCCTTGGACACCGTCTGAGTGGGGCATTGCCAGGGACAGGGGTCCCAGGCAGCATGGAGGTCCTGTGCTGCACCAGCAACACAGGAGATCTTGTTCTCAGTGCCCATCTAGCTCTGTTTTTAATTAGAGCAAAACACAGCAGCTGCACAAAGAAATAAGGGGGAAAGAGGCAACAGGAAGATGAAGTGCTTGCTGAGGTGAATCTTCGCTTAAAGCCTTCAGGCACGTGTTTACTGCTAAAATAAAGTTCAGTTTGATGGAAACATCTATCAGACCAGAAGTGCTTTGTATCAAAAATTCACAAGGTTCTTGTTTCCAAGAAATATCTTCTCCGCAGCTCAATTTTCTCAATTACACTGAAATAATCTTCTGCTTTCCCTTCACCTACATAAAATTTTTCAATTGTGTTTTCATTTCAGCCATTAAAAAAAAAATTAAAAGCTCCTTTGAAGTTTCCTCAAGTGTTTTAGAAATTGATGTTTTCCTGTATTGCTCCACTTACATTGTATTTCCAACCCTACATCCTTAGCCTTCTGCACAAGCAATTCAAGACAGGGTCTAGACTTAAATAACACATTTTCAATGTTTTATACGTATAAATTCCTTCATTTCATTGCTTTTCAGTAGTAGATACCTTATAGCCTGGGGCAAATAACTGCTTACAGAAATTTTACTATCTGTAGTGGAACTGAAGCTTATTGTTACAAATAGTCCCATAATTAGGTTAAAAGGGACATAAATCTTCACAAAGTCAAGTTCCTTCCTGCTCTGAAAGCACATTTCAGCGAGGGAAAGTCCATTTAACCAGAGCTTGAATCTGAAAAATAAGCTTAAAATAACAAGCCCAAGAAGCTAGTAAGTCATAGTTCCAAAACCATCTACCCTGTAAATACAGTTGTCTGAAATTGAAATTAACTCCACAGCCACATCTGCCAGAGAGCAGAAAACGGGCCACAGAGGCTGGTGGGAAGAAAGGAGGACTACATGGCCCCATCACCAGCAGTTTGAGAGTTGAAGGGAAGAGAAAGCAGTTCAGAGCTGGAGAGGCATTGGATGAAGGAGAAGGGGCCCAGCTCCTGCTCTGACCTTTACACCAGGTATCCCAGGCTAAGTCCAGGAAGGATTTTAGCAGCTCACAAGTGAGATTTAAGAGCTTAAAACCCAAGCTGACACCCTGCAGTGTCTACACAGCTCTGTAGGGCATGTGTGATCTCAACCTTTTCGTGGCTCTAGACATCAGGCATGGGACACAACTTGCATAATCTTAGATGTTAATCAATCATCTTGACTTCCCTTTAGTCACCAGAGAAAAAACAGGCACTTACAAAAGCAAAGTTTAGCTTCTCCTAGAAGAGGTATCTAAAACAATCACACCCTAAACCATACCCATTTCTTCTTGGTAGCTAAAGGAGGAGCCCAGCATGAGTAGCTCACAGCACCATGCTCGCTTGTGCCCCAACGAGGTCCTCACAGGCCCTCTGGAGAGGCTGAACCCAGCAGCTGTCCTTTGTTTATCCCCTCCTGAAGGTAAGAGCTATCAGAGCTCCAACACAGGCAGCATCTTCTTTAAAAATTAAAATAAAAGTGAAAAATGGTCCCTGGGCTCAGTGCTCCTCCTGAGCTCAGCCCAGGCTGCCACCTGCACAGATTACTTGCTGCTCCACATCCCATTTTAAGATGTTTTACTTTACCCTGGGAACATATGGGAAGCACCAACACCTTATCAAGTTGCATCCATTCCAAAACCTAAAATTAGCTGCATCTAATACTGACCTTGAAGCCTACGAGCCCTACATTTGCTCCAACTCCTTTACTTGATAGGAAGCAGCTATTCAGGTACTCTCAGGAAGTTTTGTACAGTCTCGGACTGAACAGGAGACCATCAGGGAGCACAAGGGTGGCTGCTCTCTAAGGATAGGAGACCTGGGAGCCAAGGGTAAGGCAGTGCCCTTACCCACTAGCTGCAACCTCCCAATGGCAGGCAGCTCGTCCCATCTGTAGTCCCAGCCTGAGCAAGCACTGAGCCAGGTCCAGGGTGCACCCAACCACTCCAGACATGAGAAAAGGGGAGCAGAGCCAGAGGCATGGCTGGAGACTACATTGCAACACAGCTCCAAAACTCTCCCCCAAGAACCAGGATCAAAGCCCAGGCTGGAAACAAACTGCAACATTCATCCAAAGGTCCACCCCGGAGACAAGTTACCTGCACATCTGAGGTCCATGCTGGAGGCAGGGCCAGAGCTGAGCATGCCCACAACAAGATAAGGATGGGGTTGATGATGGGGTTGAGCTTAAATGGAGCCATGGGCAGGTGTGGGGAGTTCCAGGTGGGGCTGCTCAGGGGCATTGAGGGGTATTGACCCCAGCAAAGACGTAGCAATTGGATGTAGCAGCTGCCAAACATCACTGCTATGAGATCCTTGCCTGTGGAGCCCTGCAGCCTTCCAGACTTTTCTACAATAATAAGACACTGAGTCACTCTCACACCAGCTTCCTTTCAGCAGCCCCCTAAAAAACCTTCTTCCTTTTCCAATAAGCCAGTGTCCTGTCTGCACAGTGAGGCCTCTTTCCTCTCTTCACCACCACCGTAACTGCTGAA
>JAVFHW010072948.1:10978-27234 GCA_032159205.1 Eurystomus glaucurus suahelicus
TTTTTTTTTTTTTTAACAATTTTGATTACATTGTATATTCACTGAAAACAGTGAGAAACATATTTGATGGAGGGGGTCTAAACACTGAAAATACATGGTCTTTCAGCCTCTTGAAGCTTGGAAAAAGATAGCATACTTTGATTCTTGTTCTAAATTCCAAAACTAAGCTTTTTTTTTTTTTTTTAATCTTTTGTTTGCTTGGTTTTCTGTTTGCCAGCAAGCAGAATGAAATAAACCTTTCTTTTTAACAAAAAGTTTCAATTCTCCCTGCTAAACACTTGCATTCGCCTCCTATACAGCCCAGCCAGGCCTTGCTTACAGACTGGAAATCCTCAGGGGATTAATTCTACCAGAAGACACTGATTCTTTTCATTCCTTCCCTATTACCAGTTCCTTGGACAGTGCTAAATAGAGTGGGAATGTGGCCGCACACCCTCGCTTCTCCTGATCTACCATTTTCCCAAGGGTGAAGCAGCCATTTTGCAAGTGGTAGAAACGCTACCACCCTCAGTATGAGCAAGCACGACTGGCTGAACGGGTGAAATCGTTTTGGATTTGGGCTGTCTTGTAGAAGCCTTATTATGCCACACCTAAGTCATCCACAATATGAACTGTCTTGATGAAGGACAAACTGTTTATTTTCACTTTTGCTCTGTAATCTGTTAATGTATTTGCACAATTTCAAAAAGTGGGTGGGAAAGGGGATGGCGTATGAAGGGAAAGCTGTATCAGAACTTTACCGTTGCTGAATGACTTGCCTGTTAAAGATATTTACCAGAAATAACAAGCGTCATAGGAAAACAAAAAAACAAAGTATCTGGCATGTGGTGCCATCTAATCCATAAGCTGAAGATGGAAAGGCAATTTCCTAGTTTTCTGTCAATGTGGCGTATGCGTCCATATTGTTTGGATTATGTTTGGACCATTAAGCATCCCATATGGGAGCACAGACCAGCTCTGTCATTGACCTCAGCCTGTTTAGATCCCTCTGTGCTGCTGGGAGCACCTACACACGCAATGCATTTACCGGGGGCAGGATCACTGCCTGGGAACAGCCTCACGAAGGTCAAGGGTTGTATGTTCAGCATCTGCTCCAGTGACACTTCTGTCGCACTGAACCAGACTTGTGAGTGGATACCTGACACTGCATGAAGAGCCTGACCAGATCTTCCCCCCAGTCAGAGCAACTAAGCCAAGCACATGGTTCTGATGGTATGAGAGGCGTTTCCTTACCTGCAGCAGCACCTTTGCATGTACTCCTCGCTTACTGCAGTGCAAAGCAATGCACTGAGCTAACATATTTTGCAATAATCATGTCCTTCATTGGGGCAGTAACTGTGGTTACAGCTCCAAGCTGCTCTGTCTGGCCCTATCCTCATATGTCTGTCTCTCTGCAGTTTTATCAGTTTGTCTTCTTTAACCCTCACCTATGATTAGCAGCCTGAGCTGCTGTGCATAGTATAAAGCACAATGAACTGTGGGGCAAAGTTTGCAATATGTCCTCATTTCGACTTTAAAATACTAACCTCTTAAATAAAACCAGCTGTCCAGAGACATTAGCAAGCATGAAAAAGAAAAAGGCTAAAAAGTTCTATTCAGGAAGCCTCTGAAGAGTGTCTGTCTGTGCTCATCTCACTGGGAACTACAGCAGTTACAAGTCCAGTAAATAAATGACCTCTCTTTCTTTCACACCCAGGCACAACGGAAATTTTGTATATTTTTCATATAAGAAGATTTTTAAATGAATTTTAGAGGCCCATGTATGCATGCACAGAAACAAACACACACTTACACACATCCTAAAGAAGCTGTAGCTGGGGGAAGCCGCGTTTGGAAAATGGAGAATCTGTTTTGCTTAAGAGTTACGCTTTGGCAAAGTGTTAACACAGCGTATGTGTTGCACGCTGGAGCCATGCAATGCCTGGGCACTGCTCCTGTAGCAGAATTAGTGCCACTTGTCTCTATAATGGCAGTGCTTGCAGCTTGCATTAAAGAAACTGGGGGGTTTTTTAGGTAAATTGCAAAACTAATGAGAAGAGAGTCCTCCTTGGGAATTTCACTAGATTTCCATTTCCCATCCAGAGGTGAGCATCATCCCCTGGTGCCTCTAGTTAGTGATGAAGAAGCATGCTGAGACATCCTTAGCACCTTTCAGTTGACCACAGGTTTTTTCTAGATCCAGCTAAGGCTTAACACTGCTGCTGGGATCACTGCTGCTTCTGCACCTCCTTTGCTGTCAGTGTGGAGGTGTCACCCCCATCCCCACCGCTGCAGCCTGGCCAAGGACCTGGAGGCCAAGGCTGTCCCCACCACATCTCACTGAGTGTGCCATGATGAAGGACTTTGGGGGTGGATATGGGGGCAGATTGGTGGCCTCACTTCATCCCCATTACTGCCTCCCTCCTCCCTTTCTCCCTCCTCACTTTTCTGTTTTCTTACTTAAAAAGAATGGCATTTTTAACCGGACACCTAGAGAAGAGCAAAACCTGGGTGAGTTTGTATACAACACTTCTCCATTTACTTTCCCGGCCTCCAGCTACTCCCAAATCAGGGATTTTCTGAGCTTGTTCAGCAAAGCTCTGTTTCAAGCCTCTCCTTGAAGCCCTGCAACCTCCCTGAATCCACAGCACCTTTTGACATGGGCTGCCACACATCTGCTATTAATTGAGAACAAAAATTGCCTCTTTTTTACCTGTTTTGAACCTGGTTTTTGTGAAGTAGGTGCCCCACTTGTGCTTGAAGACACAGCCAGCGATCCATCCTTGCCTGTCCCATAAGTTGTCCGTGGCTTTGCAAACCTCCAGAATGTCCCCTTCCATAATGAAAAGTTAGGAGCCCTTTAGAGTCCCTGTCTCACTGGGTGGCCTGGAGACGACACCATCCCCTGGTGAGCTGTGTAAGAGCTGCCTGGCCCCTTTCTGGCAAATCTGGCCACGCCAGCTCATGACATCAGCCCATCATGGAGCCCACATGTTTGGGGAGTTCAGGGGACAACACGTGCCAGCAGCCCAGCAGAAGACATGACATCTGGGAGCAGTGCAAACCACTGGGGACAGTACCAGCCTCTCCCCACAGAGCTGCTTGCGACAGGAGCGCGTGGCTATGATTTCACTGATGAATCAGAAAGGGCTGAACTGCAGCTGTGCAGCACATCAGCACAACAAACTAACTCCAAATGAAGAAATCCTCCTGGCAGGGGCTGTTTCCCAATCCAGACAGGCCAGGCTAAACCGCCTAGAGGTTCCTCACACAGATATTCAGACAGCTGGGAAATGAAATGGCAAGTCCATCGTGGTGGCAACTGGCACTTACCAATGTGCATACAATGAGCCTGAAGGTAGAAAACAAGCTGGAATTTGTTGGGGAATGTCCAGTTCACTGCCTGGCCCCAGTGGAGGCAACAGAGCTTTACCTTTGCCTCAGCAGAAGCAACCACAGAAGGCTCTCAGCTGCTGCTCCCGCAGATCTGAGCTCTCCAAAGCTGCCATTTATTCTTCTACACTACCTCCACCACCTCAGTTTACTCTTGGTGGCTTATGGTGAACCTGCATCACCTCAGCCCCTCCTGCCACCCTGGCAGTCTCAGCTCTGAGCACAACCACAGATCAGTCTGCAACTCAGTCTGCTCTGCAGAGAGAGATGAGCCATGTTTTGGCAGAGGCCAAGTTGCAGCAGAACCTCCTAAGCAGAGCCCTTCCCTCCATACCTCTTCCCATGTTTTATTTCTCCTCTGTGCTCCTTTGCCCCATAGCTGCAGGCTACAGTTACTAATAGTAACTAATAAAGAGGCAGAACAGCACCAGATGAACCCAGAGAGGTCAAGCTAAAAGCAATGGTTTAAGAGCAGCCAAAAAGCGATTGTCCAAAGGCAGTCTGAAAGCAATTATTCTCCAGCTAACATTACCCCTCAGCATAAATTACTCCTCCTGACCTCTCCAAGCCTTTGATTTGCTCCATTTGAGAAGCTCTGCTGCTGCCATCCATCCGGCAGGTCTCACCTTACCCTGAGCAGCCATCTGGGCTGGAGCTGCACGTCTGCCAGTGCCAGCTCACCTGGAGCGGGTGACCTGAATGGTGTCTGCTCTTCCACAAGCTCCTGGCAGCTCCATGTGATGGCATCCAGCAAGCTCCTCACAGCGCTCTGCAGCCTCCCTCCAATACTCTTTGGATTATTTTTGTCTTTTCCATGGGGCTCATAAATGTACAAATAATGGCAGAAAGCTTTAAAAATTCCCTTTTGGTATCCACAAAAAGGAGCTTTCCTGATTTTTTCCAAGAACTCTGTAGAAGTGGAAGAGGACCCATAGCTGGTAGTTGAACCAAGTGCAGCCCTTTCCATGGGACCTTATGAATGTTAAACCTTTACCTGATTTCAAAAAAGTGCCAGAACCAATTCATAGAAGAAGAAGGTCCACAGTGGTTATTAAATGCAAAGCCACTACCTCTGGCACAGGAGGCCCCATGCCATGAGTGAGAGGGTCTGGGAGACCACTGTGGGGCAGGCTGGCTGCGTGTTTGCCCTGGTCTCATCGCTTGCCTGGATCAGATGGGACACTGGCAGTGACAGGACACTGAACTGGGTGGATGTCTGATCCGATGTGGTTCTGTGCAGCCATCCTTATGTTCTCTTGTAGTGTGCCAGTATGACTGCAGGGACAAAAACTTCAGCTGATTTTAACACAATAATGAATGAATTTGTAAGGGAAATTACATAATGTGGTGGCTACAATGCAGAGTCTTGGATTTGTTCATCTTGTAGACTTCTTCCAGCCCTTTTCTTCTCACTTGAGCTGGAGCCACTACCTTTTTCCAAGTGTTAGATTTGAAGGCGTGATCCATGTCATACCAAATAAAAGCTCAAATCCTTCATTTTTCCAGGAGTTGGGCCAAAAAGTGAAACTCCTTTGTTTTGTCTGGATTCAAGCAGTCGCTCACTGAGATCAGAGATACCTGACATTTGGCCCATGCTTGTCCATGTGGTTTACAAATCTCAGGAGCCTTGAGGCAAGTGGGGAGGCAAGGTCTAATATTTGACAAAAGCCTCCACTAGGGAAAAACCTTCTGATTTTAGTTCAAATCCACAGAGCTTTCCCTATTCTGGATAAATCATTATGCATCCTTTACCTTAATTGTACTAAGGATTTCATCACAGAGCTCTCTGCAGAGATTATGATGTAAGAAGAGGAAAAGAAAGTGGTTGTAAAACATGGGAAATGCAAAAGAGACTTCTATGTACACTTACACTCTGCAACAAGGGACCATCAATGTCCAGGTACCCTGTAAATATTCAGTGCAGTATTTGTCTGCATTTTATGAAATTTTATGGGTTAGGGAATGAATGAGGACACAATACCTGGGAATTGCAAAGCATTTGTGCTAATTAGATGAGCATCCTCTACCCAAACACAAGGATGAAATGTCACATAAAGGAAGGAGCAATGAAAGTTTTCCAAATGAATACCTAAATATAGTGGTTTGGTCTATAGTAACAACCTAAGTTTGTGGTTTTATCTTCAGAAAAGACGTCAGTAAGTAGTGCTGTTGTCCAGCAGTTCTGAAAATCAAACCACTTTTAAAATACCTCACCGTGGAATTAAGAGCCTATATAAGGCCTTGGTTTTGATGCCTCACCTGGTAAATATTTGAGGAATTTGCTATAATTTTTTTTTTTTTACATTTTTTCTCTGTTGAGTATAAGTCAACAAGTTCTGTGAACATTTAAAGGCAGATGTCCGTAACGCCCTGCTGCACAGTATACAGGAACTTCAGGTACTTTAGAGAAATATTCAGAAACCATAGAGTTGTTAGAATTGCACATGAGTTGTTGCTGTTCTCTCCTAAAACATGTTAGCTAGGTGTTAACAGTTTGATCTTGCAAATATTTATGCCAATAAATAACTTGAGTCAGAGGGGGAACGTTGCTTACATGTGTAGCATTGGTTACAATCACCAAAATGTGCAGGACCGGGGTTTCATCTTGTAAACGTTCACTTGCTGAAATTAAAATCATAAGAGGTCACGATCCTATTAAGAGTGTACATTTTGGCAATATCATTTGGGATATTTTATCTCATAGGGCCTCATCAGTAATTTAATGGCTTATTATTGAAGCGGCTCTATTGCAACCAGGTGGCAGGACTGTTTGTGCCTTCTACATGAAGGAACTACAGGATAACCTGGCTGACTCACTCTCCCTCGTGTCTCACTGCAGTTGCCCAGAACTGAACTGGGATATCAACAACAAAAGTCTTTTCACCAGGAAATATCAAAACAATAAATCCAGTATTTTTCAGAAATATGTTGGTTTTGATCAAACCCACCTTGTCAGCTGCTTTTAACAGTCAAAAAAAAAAATCCAATTAAATTTGGAGAGGCCCACTGCGGACTAGCAAAGCAAAGAAGCATTTTCCAGTTTTCGGGAGCCCTATTTCCATTAACTGCTTTGGCTCAGGCAGAGTAGGGACTTAAATCTCATTCTCACAAATACAGGGAGAACAGCCTGACTGTTCAGTTTACTCTTCACTTTCCAAAATTTCTGGCTAGTCGCAAGTATAACATGTACTCCCGACACATTAGCACATGGGGGAATTAAAGAAGAAGCGTCCAGCACTGCAAGCTCTTCGGAAAGGCAGCAGCACCGCGCAGCAAGTACATCCATGCACTGGCATTGCGTCTCACCTCTTAGCGGTAAGACAGCTGAAGAACAGAATTATGCAAAATGCAAGCAATCAACAAGCATGTTGTCATGCTAGGAGCTCTTTGTGAAACGGTGACTATTTTTTTTAAAGAGAATTTATGCATCTGCCCACAAGGTTATTACTGCATCAGAGTTGCATCATTCCTAAGTACACTACAAGGGAGAACCAATATAAAGGTATTAGAACAATGAAAAATGACCATGAAAATTACTATGTGGGATGTAACTCCTGCCATATTAAGCAATCTGTTTCCCACTCCCAAAGGAGTGAGCAACCTGAATATGCTCTCAATGATCTTGCTTCATTACCTGGCAAGACAAAGATTACAAGGCTTATAGAAAACAGCCTGAGATGGGAAAACCTTTTTTAAACTATTTATGGACTATTTCAGTTCCTGGTGAAAATTTATCTCAGGTAAAGTCAACGTAAAACCAGATCAGCAGGAAATTCCTGACAAGGGCTTTGAAACAAACAAGTGCTGCACAGAGCATCCTAACTTCAAACACCTTAATGCAATAATTTGCTTTTAATCACCCATGAGATGGAAAATATGAGGAAAATGTAATATAAATGTCCAAGAATAACAGCGGTTAGTTGTTTTGATTTAAAATCAAAAGAAGTTTCCATGTTGTTGAAGGTTTCCATACCAATGAGCCTGAGCGAACTCAGGGTGTGGTAGGTTTCCATCTGCCAAGAGCAGGAATACATTGCACTTGTCCACCTCCTAATAATCCTCCTGCAGCTCCATATGCCAGGATGGCATTGCAGGCAGCTGTGTTAATGGGGCAGCATGGCTTTGCACACTACAGCAGATGCTCCTCAAGGTGAGCTAGCCTGGTTTGAATCATTCCTCTTATTGAGATCCTTACCTACTGCCGAAGTTCTGCTCCAGCTATACCTTGCAGCAGACTCACCCATACCCTCGTAGGTGTCAGGAGGTGCTGGCACGGTGCTATCCCAGGCTGCAAGTGCCGGTACTCCGCTGGGCACTCAGAGAAGTAGTAAGTCTAGAGGCGAAGTAGTGAGAGGTCCACCTTGGAAAAAGATCCCTTATTTCCACAGTGATAAAAAGAAAATGTCGCTCCCTGGTCACTTCAGGCGAGCAGTTTCTCCCCCTTTGCAGGGACTCTCAAGCCTGGTTTGGGATTGAAAGGAAATAAATTTTTATCATGGGGAAATGGAACACAGAAAATCTCCTACGCACCTGTCTGCTTCTTTTGGTGCCTAAATACCTTTGAAAGTCCTGCCTTGAGTGCCAAAGCTATGATGGATCACACAGTATTTCCTTTCTGTTATTGCACTGCATCCTTTGGGCCTCACATTAACATAATTAGGGCCATATGGTGCCAGAATCTCTGTTGGTTCAAACTGATGCAGCTCCTTTGAAGTCAAAGAGCCTGTGCCAGTTTATACCTGCTGAAGATTTGGTTTATGGTCTGGGAAATAAGAGGGAGACGGGGGGAATAAAAGGGACCCAGCCACTTTTTGTAGTTAATTAAGAATTACATAGATATATTTGTGTCCTGCTTCTGCTGTCTGCAGGAGCTGTGCCTGAAGTGCCTTCATGGTTGCAATATCCTTTGCGTGATTACCTCTCTGTCAGCTGCTATGCCTCTCCCTCTGACTCAGTATTCCAGTGGCTGTAGGTAAAACTACATGCGCTGAGTCAAAGCTAGCCAGCAACCTCTGGGTAGCAATCAAAAACATCCTACTGCCAGTCTCTGGGTCATAAGGAGACAAAGAATTGCCTAAGTGACTGTAACCTCTGTGCAAAGAAAATAAACTCTCAATTTTTTTTTTCCTTGAACACATTGTGGAAATACTTACAGTTAAAGTAAAATCTTATAAAGATATCTGCTGGGTAACACCAAAAAATGTCAAACTTAGTCTGTTTAGAGAATAAGTAATGTAACATCCAAAGCATAAGGCTCTGGAATGAGAGCGAGAGAGCAAGGAAACACCATCACTGGATGAAATTCCAAACTCCAGGGCCAAAACTTTATGCTCCTGAATCCTTATTCGAGGTACCCAGATGCAAGAAAGTTAACTGCCAGAAATGTTGCAATGAACAAATACAACTACAGTCACTGAAAGCTCTGAGATGTCAGTACCTGGAAAAAAACAATAACTGGCACCCTGGAAAGAAGGGTTGTGTCTTTTGGACAACTTAACCCTGGGCTTGTGCACCCACATTCCGCCCAGTTCTTGTAACAATCCTAAAATGATGTTTTAATCCCAAACACTTCCCAACTTTGAGGTAGTTAATATTCACATCTAAGCAAGGATTAGGGTGTTTCCAGGTAAATAAAGAGCAGTAGATGCTACAGGAAGGACTGCCAGCCTGCTTCTTCACTTGCAACAGCAGGGCTGTCCATGACAGTAGCAGGAAAACATCTCATCGTGACAGGGATTGCTGGATGTTGCTGTTACCAGCTTCCAGCTGCATACTACAGCCCCTGACTGGGGAAGATCTGATTTCAGCTGCTCCATCTGGTGCAGAGGAAAAAAGCACGAGGCTGCTCTTGCATAAGTCTGACACTCATGTCCTGCACCCAACCGCAGGCTGACCCAGGGGCTGGCTGTCCCCCACCTCTTTCCTCAACTCACATCCGGCGCTCAGACCCTCCTTGTGGTGCAGCAGCACATATGGCCACTGCACACATGAAGCGCATCCCTAGTAGTCCCACAACAGCCTGAGTTAGCACCCAAATGGCCCCAAAAAAGAGTTTCTTCTGCAGTGCAGTAGCTCACATGGGGGGTAGGAAAATCTGAGTGCTCAGCGATGGACAGCAAGTACCCAAGCTAAGTCTGGAGCCCAAACATGTCTTGGCCCCTTTGCAAATGCCACCCTGTATCTGTTATTTGAGACGCTCCATGGCCACTGCCTTTTAAGTAACACCTTTTGACAAGCAAGCAAGGCAAACTTTTGGTCTCAGACACTCCTCAAGAGGTGTAGCAGAGGGGGCCTGAGACTGCACTGTCTGTTTTTTCCAGCTCTATCGGTTTGTCTAAGAACATGAGAACATGTGTCACCTCTCCATGCAACACAGGCTCGTCCTGTAGCCTTGGGTGGTAACAGCCACAGCAGAGTAGCCCCTGCAGCACAGTCACCTCTCTGTGTTCGCAAGTGCTATTGCTTGATTGAGAGCATTTATAACACAAGCACTTGGATATAAAGAGGCAACTCCCTAGAAAAAGGAGAATATCAGCTCTTCCCTTTTGCCAGCAGGGAGAGAGCACCAGCATGATGAGGGATGGAGGTGCTGGCTGCCAGCTCTGGGCACCACAGAACTGGTGGGTAGAGTCCTTGCCAGCTGGGCACGGGTGTGCCGTGTGCTGCTGGAGCCAGGGACGCTGCACAGAGGTTTGTGTTCACTCTAGGTATAGCTGATTTTCTAGACCACATCTGTTCTTAATCTTCTGCTACTGCGCACAGTTAAATATTTCACAGTGCTTTTATCAGCCAGCTCTCAGCTGGGACTGGGAGCTGGTTATTCTGAGGAATTTCCTGCTTCTAAATTAGACTATCACAGGGCTGAAAGGGCTCATGTCCACTCTTTCCATATCTCACTGAATGGCAAATGGATTTTATATGGCCATTACCCCTTCTTAACAATGAAGATCAGCAGTCTTTAGTGGGAAGAAGTTCAGGCAACAAGCACAGTGTTAAGCTTTGATCAGAGTAAAGAATGTGGATGTAGACAATGGGACCAAAATTCGGACTATTATGTGTGCGAGAAAGTTACTTCCCAAAAGAAATTTTAAAAATCTCCATCATCTAATATCTCATATCTCATCAATGCAAATCAGTCTAACCCAAATGAAGAAAAATTATGGCATGGAGATGAACAGATTGCAAAAGGGTCTTGACTAGTTGGGAGGATTTCTGATTAGGGGAGAAGTGTAGGTCATCCAGGACAGCTGTTTGGAGTCACTTGTATCATATGGGGTCATTCAGTCCCTCATTCACAGGAAGAGTGGATCCTCTGGCTCAGGCAGGTTTGTGTGGTGAGGTGTAGTACCTTCCACCATCCTCTTCCTCCTTTCTGTGATGCAGAAAAAGTGGAGAATCATGCCCCAGGGAGTCTGGTGCACCTTGCTGAGATAAATAACAATACATGGAGTAATTACCAAACTGTAGTGACTGTTTTACCAGAAAAATCAGCCATTGTTTCTTTGTCTTCTGCACATGCAATAAAGTAAGTGATGAAGCTGAATTCGTAGCATTTGTTGACTCTCCCAGCTTGGAAAATCCTAGCCTCTGTTCAATGTTTTGGTGTTGGTGCTCCTGTTTTAATGTGGTTACATAACTCACAGCAATTTAAAGCATTTCATTAAACTTGTTTTTCAGGTTATATATCACTTTATACTTTCAAGTACCCTCCATCAAATCATCTTTGTACTTTTTGTAAGCATTCATTACAGCCCGTGCCACTCTGGCAAGGGCAGGCAGCAGTGTTACAACCGAATCACAGAGCAGAGAGTCAACCCCTTCTAGGTGCTGGGAAAGATGAAGAAGATTGTTTGAGGGCTCAAAATAGCATAATTCAGAACCCTTTAGCCCTATCCCAAACCAACATGGAGTTAGGACAGTGGAAGTTATTGAGCTTTGACCTTCAAAAGCTTTTGTGCATTCAGGTGTCAGAGCAAGGCACTCCCCCGGGCATGGATGACTAGCAGAACAGGGATAATGCTGCTTAAAATGTAGGCGTTGAAGAAACTAGGATTGAGAGTTGTTCTGCTTGATTGCAACAGGCCAGCAGACTAAGGCTCAACCCTCTTCTCTTCTTCCTGGAGAAGTCTCAAACTTAAAGCAATCCACTGCTGTCAGACAGGAGATGTTCTGCTGGGAGGAGGAAGAAAAGAGCAGCAGCTGGACACTGTTGAACACACAGCTGGAGGCGAGGAGACCTAGGTTTGTCTTCCTGGTCTAGCTTTGTTTTACCTAATGCCAGGAGGATATAAAATGCTCCTGGCAAGGGAAAGACATAAGTTTCTATCTGCTCATGTTGCTGGCTCCTCCCCAAGCTGTGGTGCTTCTGCACTCACTCAGGTGTTGAGGAAGCCACCGATACTGTGGCATGGTTTCTCTGGACTGTCTCCTGGCCTTTGTGCCTTGTGTTAAGGCTGCAGACCAATGACCAGGCCTTAAGTAGACTATGGCTTGGGAGGAGCCTAACTGAGCAGGATGAGGGAAACCACAGGACATGGCATGAGAAATTGTTGAAGACAGCAAATAACAGAGTGCATAGGCAACCATATCCGTAATCCCGTACAAAACCTTCCCTAGATTGCAAGGGAACAGGTGCATGGAAAGATGAAGCATCCTGGAAAATATCACCGTGTTGGTGCCCGTGCCAGGCGGCTAGTTCATAACACCCAGGTCCTGCCCAAGCCCATCACAGACATCAACACCAGCAGTCTGGACCTTGCCCTGTGCTATTTGATCTTGCTCTCACTCCCCTTTTCTGTCTTACACCAGTCAGAAGTAAGTACCCAAGTGTCTCTGAAAACACCAGGGTCCCAGCTGTGTCCACCTGCAGGCAACTGGATTCTCCAATATAAACTGTCCCAACCTATTTCTTGCTTGAGTTGAAGCCCACTAAGCTTGTCTATCATTGACTCTTTTATCATTATTTGGACACCTCACTCCTGGGCCCAGGTCCCTGCCACGTAACTTTCAGAAAAAGTAGAGGCACATGTGCCTGGAGCACAGCCACCTTTGTCTCCTCAGGGAAGCATGATGGGAGGGCAAAACTGTCAAACCCCTTTGGACCTCGTATCACTGGTATAATACTGTGAACAGACTTGGAAGGAGTAGCATAAGGCTTAATTAATTGCTATTTGTAAAGAGCATAAAGATAATTTGAAGTGCAAGTTGATCTATTAATCTTAAGAACTAGTCTAATTAAATGCTTGAAATTAGTATTAGATATCTAACATTATTAGAGCAGAGGCTTTTTATCAGTATTTTAATGTGGCCACAGTTAAGGTTTGATTATCTGCTTTGAAAAATAACACCATAAAGTTAATTATGGGCTGGTTAATTATCCCCATTAATTTAAGAATAGTCATATGTTAAAATAATGTTGGTTTCTCTGCATGCAGACATGACTAACAACGGTCTTTGCTTCTAAGAAATGAATGCCTAAGCTGAAAAGACAGGAAAAGATCCATCTTTCTTTTCAAAATTGTCTTTAGAACTTGTATTAAGCAAACATCACAGCAAAGTGGTATGGACAGAGATGTTAACTCTCCCCCCCCAGACATGTTCAGTTTTCTGGGATGAGGGTTCATGATGCAGAGCCAAGCTAACAACAACAGCTTATGAAAAGTGTGCTTCTGTTCCCCTTTCCCACCCCCTCCCACGGTTTCCCTTGAACCAGTAACAGTCCTCTGACCTCATCATGAGCCAGCTAACCCATGGGAACTACAACCCCACAAAATAAGGAATAATTTCTAGGGGACCAAATCCCTGAATCATCTTACTGTGGAAAGTTGAGTGTCAGGGCAGGGGAGAGGTGTGGGGAGACTGTGCAGTCAAGGATGGAGGAGAGAGCAAAGCAGGAGCACTGTTTTAAACACCAACTACTTCCAAAACTGGTTTATTTGTAACATGAAGCCATACTGTCAGAGATGAGGAGTCAGCAGATACCATGGCACGCTATCATTAAGCAAAAAGGAAATAATTAATGGTAACACAAACTGGTTGTGATCAGAAATGCAGCTGATCTCAGTGACCTGCTGCAGAATCGATTTGCTGTGGACAGGAGCCAGACACAACAACAGCTCCACCGAAACCTCCCTCACTTTTCTCCGTTCATGCAACACCATGAGGAAGTAGGTCAACAGTCTGCATTTGACAGTGTAGTACAGCCCAAGCCAAGCAGACGTGCACCTACACCACACAAGAATAGCAGCTCCAACCAAAGGCTCAGCTAGCCTATGATCACGTTTCCAACAGGGACCAAAAATGGACACTTAGAGGAAAATATAAGGAAAACACAATCATAGAGTGACACTTGCCCCATGTACTTTATCAGCCTACACATGCCCATAGCTTAGGGACTCAGGCACAGTGTAAAGAAGTATTTAGTTCTGTGTGTTTTGAATTTACATCTCTTGTCTTCATTTTGATCTTGTATTGACAGTGAAAGCAGACAATTCTTCTCAGTTGACCCTCCTTCATCGTGATTTTACAGACATGCATCTCAGAGCCCTCAGTTGCCTCCCCTGGTAAATGAATTGAAGCACACATAGGTCTTCTTCATGCAGTGACCATCTCTGCCTCCACTCCTCCCTGCTGGCCTTCTTGGGTATTCCCTTTCTGGGGAACCTGAATACTTGCCAAATTGGAGAAAGGACAATTTTCTGCAAAGTGTAAGGTGACAAGAATGACGTAAAAAGAGGAAAGCCAATACCATAAAAATACTAGGCACTCAACTCCCAGAGTAGATGCAAGTGAGAAGACTGAGGATCCTACACGTGTTCCTTTTCTATATCGAGGTCTGTCAGTGAGCTATCCTTCAGTCTTCGATGGAAAGCTCCTGTTAGCTTTTTCCTGGAATAAGACTATTTAAGGAAAATTCTACTGTTGCTTTTATTAGTCAAATACTTTGAAGACTTTCCATACAGTCATGATTAGTCACTACTGACGCATGCCGTTTACAATGCTCTCAGAGCTGCACACCATGCCCACTGTATGACCTCTAAGGGCATTGTTTAAAAAATGTTTAAATGACCTACAAGCTGAAGTCCTTTTTAAGAGGTATGCCATGTGCTTAAGGTCAGATGCTTTAGAAACCTAAAGGCACAGGTAGGGTCTTACTAGAATTTGAATTTAAGGGCCACAGGTACATCCCATGCCTAAACACTACAGAAAAGTGCACTAGAGCTGAAAAACCCATGAAAGAGAGATTAGGTCCCTAAGATATTGTGGAGATTTTGGGAATTGTAGTCTATGATTTATTTGATAAGTATTTATATTTTTACTTTTCTTGCCATCTCCTTAATGTCTCCACCCCATAACAAGAAGCAAGAATACATGTAATAGGGCATTTAAGAGAGAAAAGTGGGACAAATGTGGTGAAGCATTGTCAGCAAAAAATTTGAAATATCAGTACTATTAAGCAAATCCTTGATAAGACCTCATTTGGTCATCCTAAGGTCAGGAAAGAAGAAATCAAACTGAAACAAGTTTAGAGAAGAATAGGTTGAATAGCTGGAAGAGCAGGGAGTCTATTAGATATGGAGCATCCAAAACACCCTGGCTCTTTAACTGATCACATCAAAGACTGTTCTATAATATGGTTGTTATACAACACAGGAGTACATGCAAGGGATGGAAAAGAGATTTAAGAATAAGGAAAAGGTTGGTGCAATAAAATATTTAGAAGCTAGCCATGAATAAGGTTAGGTTGGAAATTGGAAGGAAGTTTATTCCAGAGGAATGACGTTCTCTGAGCCTTTCCCAGAGAAACAAACAATCTAGTCACTTTTAAGCTCAAACAGTTTGTGGAAGGGATTATATCATAACGCCGCAAGATTATATCACAGCAAGTCTCTGCCAGTCCTGTCTGCCAACATGCATATATCCAGATAGAGCTGAGCCAGACAAAAACACTCTACATGAATGGGGAACTTGGCATGGGGACCAGACTTCATAACTTCCTTGTAAAACGGCAATCAGAAACCTCCTTTAGGGAGATCTATAGAAAAAAAAAAAGTTAAAACATTCAAGAAAAACTTCTGTATTGGCCAGAAAGAGAATAGTGGGTTGCTATGGTGGCTTTCTGTATGGCTTCCCAGTCCATTAACAGCACAATGGTGAACATGTTTGAGAACCAGCAGGTCCGGGTAACTTGAACTCAAGAGTCATAAAGGAGTTAGGGGAGGGAGACTTGGCACACTATGATAAAGGTTCGAAAGGCTGGAAAGTTCAAAAGTGCTGGAAATGGGTCCATATGAAGGCAATCACACATAGAAATCAAGATTACTTGTGTAGCTACAGGCCAGCTACACTGCCACTCTCAGACAAGGTACTGCGAATACTTGCATTAGCAAGATTCAGTTAGCAAAGAAGGAAACAATAAGAACCTAATTAATGGCAGACACATAGTTCACTGTCTTTTTCAGACTAGTTTGATTTCATTATTAGCAGGACAGCAGAGCTGAGCGGTGGTGGTAAATAGGTCTTTTGAGAGCTTGATACTCCTGTAGCATTGCAATCAAAAAGAACAGCACACAATGTCAATAAAGCACACATTAATTGGATCATGAACAGGCTAATTGATAGATCTCAAAAAGTGACTGTCAATGGGGAATCATCTAATGATGAACTGCAGGGATCAGTATATACTCAAAGTATTCATTTTCTGCACTGTTCTGGAGGCAAATACAAGGAACACTGCTGAGATAATTTACTGCAAATGACACAAAGTTTGACAGAATGATAACTAATGATGAAGATAAGGCTGTCATCTAGCATCATTTGGAGAGAGAGCTAAATTGAGCTGATTCAAACAACCTGTGTTTTAAATCAGAGAGACAGAAAATTAC
>JAVFHW010072951.1:0-35324 GCA_032159205.1 Eurystomus glaucurus suahelicus
CCCCACCCCCAAAATTTCTGCTGTCTTTGTTGCAAGTATAAACAAAATGGAGCAACCTAGGCCACTTAGTTTGAGGAAAAAATAATTAAGTTTAAATGTCGAGTCTTTTTTTAAGGCAGAGATTTACGGGTAAGTATAAATTTTAAACCTAACTTCTGAAGTTGCAACGTTATACAAAAAACCCCCAATGTTTCTAGCTTGGTTGTGTAAAATTGAGACTTTGCATGTAAGCAAAAGTAGAATAATGAACATCAAGACTAATTTCTCAGCATTTGTTAAGCTGTGTTTTGCTTCAGTGAAATGATTTGGGCTTAGCCCACATCTGTTCACCCCCACGGCTGAAATTTGTACTTTAACTTAAAAGTGCTTCTTAATATAAAATGTTACAAAAACTTGTAATGATGTCTGCTCAGACCAAAGTCTCCCCGGAGGCAATGGCTTGCATTTTGCAAATGACCTTGTAAAGTACCTGAAATGTGACTTTTTCTATAAAGCTACCGAAAGTGGATGTGAATAAATCAGCTGTTTTTGTGATTTTCTTTTTCTCTTAAAGATCTACCACAATGCCTGGGTCTCTTCCAGTGAATGCTGAATCCTGCTGGCCCAAAGATGTGGGAATTGTTGCACTGGAAATATATTTTCCCTCTCAGTATGTTGACCAGACAGAGCTGGAGAAGTATGACGGTGTGGATGCTGGAAAATACACCATTGGGCTAGGCCAGTCAAAGATGGGGTTCTGCTCTGACCGGGAGGACATCAATTCTCTCTGCTTGACTGTGGTTCAGAAGCTCATGGAGAGGAACAGCCTTTCCTATGATTGTATCGGGAGATTAGAAGTTGGGACGGAGACCATAATTGATAAATCAAAATCTGTAAAGACTGTCCTGATGCAACTTTTTGAAGAGTCTGGTAATACGGATGTAGAAGGAATCGACACCACCAATGCATGCTATGGAGGCACCGCTGCTCTTTTTAATGCGATTAATTGGATTGAGTCCAGCTCTTGGGATGGTAAGTTCAGGGTGTTTTCTGGAAAAGTTACATCATCCTCGAGTTTTGAGTAGCCTGCCTGATAATTACAGTGTTCATGTTTAACCGTATAAAACACAGAGGGTAAACTATTTTTCTCTTCCAAGGTACTTTTCTTAAATGTTCTAAGCATTTGCCACTGGTTTGTTTACAGTGCAAAAGATAGTGACATGGTTAATAATCACGGGCCTTTTCCTGTAAATTTTGGTGTCTGCCAGGAAATTGAAATGTCAGGGAAGAGTCAGGATTGAACAGCCCCTAAATCTTGGGGTCATCTTCTCTATGACCAAAGTCTAAAAATTTCTGATGGCTATTAAAATATGCTAGATTCTTGGCTGTTTCTCATCATTATTTCTGTGTATTTTTCACAGGACGCTATGCACTTGTTGTTGCTGGAGACATCGCTGTGTATGCCACTGGAAATGCCAGGCCAACAGGTGGAGCCGGTGCTGTTGCTATGCTGGTTGGTCCAAATGCTCCACTAATTTTTGAAAGAGGTTAGTCCTGTGAGAAAACAAGTACTGTTCAGCCGGGTAACTGGATCCATACTGAGTCCTGTCCCCTGTTTTTTGTGCATTGCTGGAGGGCTGGATTAAATCCCACTGATGTCAGGAATTGTACTTTGTCTCCTCTGGCTCTGGGCTAACCTGGCCAAGTCCCATGACAGGAGGCAGCAAGGAACAACTAGAGATGCCCTTAGCTATTTATTTCCTTGGGAATTCTCCGATAAAATTGACAAAGAGTGGATTAGAGTTGAATAACGCAGTGCTTTACCTCCAAGGCAAAACGATGAAAATAATTTGTTACGTGTCTGTCATGCTCAGTCCTACTGTACGTAACAAGCAATCGAGAACTGTGTGAAACCTTACCTTACAGGGCTGAGGTGCTATGAAAACGTGCTTGACTGGGACCAGATCCTCCTTGTTTCCCCACAGGTGTGAAGGGATACGTTCAAATGGACTCAAAGCAGCTGAATGAAGTAATTTTCAACTTTTGTCAATTTTTGTCCAACAGGATTGCGTGGAACCCACATGCAGCATGCATATGACTTCTATAAACCAGATATGGTCTCTGAATATCCTGTCGTTGATGGCAAACTGTCCATACAGTGCTACCTCAGTGCATTGGATCGCTGCTATACTGTCTATCGCAACAAAATCCACGCCCAGTGGCAAAAGGGTACGTAGAGCCTCACCTCATGATGTACACATTCTAGCACTTGCCAGATCTTGCAGTAACTGCACAAATAATGTATTTTAGTATCCAGTCTAAAGACCAGCATATCACAGAATGGTGGGGATTGGAAGGGACCTCTGAAGATTATCTAGTCCAACTCCCCTGCCAAAGCAGGTTCACTAGATCAGGTTGCACAGGAGCGTGTCCAGGCAGGTTTTGAAAGTCTCCAGAGAAGGACACTCCACAGCCTCTCTGGGCAGCCTGTTCCGGTGCTCGGTGACTCTCACAGGAAAGGTCCCTTTATTCGCCTTTTATAAAGGGTCCCTTTATTGGTGTTTGTGTGTCCTGACCCCATTGAAATGTTTGCTCTTTCTCATAAGAAATGACTTATCTCTGTTCTGGCCTGGCTCAGTCCCTGAGAGTCAGTGAGCAGTAGCCGCTACAGGCTTTTGTTGGTGTTACCTGTAATGCCTTGTTTAAAGGCGTGTTACTCCCTGCCTCTGCCCAGGCTCTCAAGATATTGAGGTTAATGTTTAAGTGTTGCTTATGATACTGTTTTTTTTGTACCCCATATGTTTAGTAATTGCTTCACGCCTATTAAGAGGCACGGGTGTGAGGTTCAGATGGTTAAATGAAATAGTTTATTATGTCAAAATGCTGGGTAGAAATCTGAACTAAACATAAGTTGTAACGCAACATTTCTGCGCTTCCAGAGGGGACAGACAGACGTTTCACCTTGAATGACTTTGGATTCATGATCTTTCATTCTCCCTACTGTAAACTGGTACAGAAATCTGTGGCTAGACTCCTGCTGAATGACTTTCTCAGTGACCAGAACCCTGAAACCGCAAACGGTGTTTTCAGTGGTCTGGAAGCTTTCAGGTGAGAATGGCTGCTGTCCTCCTTATTCACGTAATCCTAATTTGTTACACGTCCAAGGAGCGCTTTTACTTCCTGCTATTTTAGTAACTGTTTCTGAACTTCTATTTTCAATAGGGATGTAAAACTGGAAGATACATATTTTGACAGAGATGTGGAAAAAGCTTTTATGAAAGCTAGTGCAGAGCTCTTCAATCAGAAAACCAAAGCTTCATTACTGGTATCCAATCAGAATGGAAATATGTATACCCCTTCAGTCTACGGTTGCCTTGCCTCTCTTCTCGCCCAGTAAGCATAAAATTGGAAAAAAAAGTCATCGCTTTTTATTGTTTTTTTTGTTTCAAAATGCCTTTTGTAAAAGAAGCATCTGGAAAAGCTTTTCCTACTAGATTGCCTTAAGCAGAAAGACTAAAGTTAAAAATATTTTGCACACACAGTTGGTTCAAATGACAAGCGGATTCAAGACTTCTGTGTCAGAAGCTGATCTGCTTACGGTCTTCCAAAGTAGGATCTTATTTGTAAGGTGGTGTCCCTTCCCAGCCTCAACCTTCACCCAGCCTCCCTCCAGAAAAACAACCAAAATTCCACTGCAGTGGAAAAGAGAATTGGAATGCCTTCTCTGTTTCACTATAATAAGCAAAGCCAAATTATATTAGTATTTTATTAAATTTTTTTTTTTCTTTCAATGACAGACTTCTTCAAAATCATGTTAAGTTTAAGTTAAAACATACTTGGATCCTTTATTCTGACTTTGCCTTCCAAGATGTGGTTGTTCGTTTTGCGCTCTTAGGTCACTTAAGAATGTGGCTGCCTCCTGGATAATCATATTCTGGGCATTTCTTTGCTCTGTTTTGCTTAGGCAGCTTTGGAAGTCATCACTTAACAACAGTGTTTGAAATTGCATTTTTAAAAGTCATCGTTTATGTACATACTGTGCTAAATGTGTATTATAGTCAAGATAATGTGCTGGCTGCTTTTTCTAAGCTAGCTGCACTTTCTAGTTATTTAAAATTGGCACCTTGCCTTAATGCTCACTTTAAACTGCTGCTGCTTGGTTTGCAGGTACTCCCCAGAGCAGCTTGCAGGACAGAGAATCAGTGTGTTCTCCTACGGCTCTGGTTTTGCTGCTACGCTGTATTCCATCAGAGTTACACAGGATGCCACTCCTGGTGAGTGAAAGAAGAGATGTTAGCTCACTGCCTTGCTCAGCTCACCTCTAAAACACTGTTACGCTGCCCACCAGCATAAATCAACCTGCAGAGCAGCGCCTGGTGACAGTAATGCTAGACAGAAGATGTTCCAGCTCCAGGGAATGTTTGTCTCCTTGGGCTACTAAATGAGATTCTTCAAACTATGTTAACATTCTGAGTAATTTGGAATATTTGTAAATGACTGGAAGTTTAGTTTCTGTAATGCAAAGTATTTTGAATGGGCTTGAAATGTTAACGTGCTAGCGTGCCGTCCTTACCAGTGGTGCTACCTTACGTGATGGTTTTATGTCGTAGGTTCTGCACTGGACAAAATAACTGCCAGCCTTTCTGATCTCAAAACAAGACTTGACTCAAGAAAATGTATTGCACCTGAGGTCTTTGCTGAAAACATGAGGATTAGACAGGAAACACATCATTTGGGTAAGAACTTTGTAAATATAAATAATTTCTAGTCTCACAGCAAAATGCTCATCACTTAGTTCACCTGATTTTAAATTATTAAGGTGTAGAATGAAGGACATGTCCAACCCTTTCTGCTTCTGAATAGCTTGTGTTCATTGGCCCCATGTGGCTGACTTGCTTTTTCTGTCTTACTGTGTCCAGACTGCAAAGGTCTGTGTTGCCTAAAGTTCTTACTAGGAACCAACTAACAGTGTGTTACTGGCTTTTTTTCACAGCCAACTATATTCCACAGTGCTCAGTAGAAGATCTCTTTGAGGGAACATGGTACCTTGTGCGTGTGGATGAGAAACACAGGAGAACTTATGCGCGGCGCCCACTCATGGGTGACGGACCTCTGGAGGCAGGAGTTGAAGTTGTCCACCCAGGCATTGTTCATGAGGTGAACACTCAGCACTCTTTTAAAAGTTTGATATAAATGGTGGAACGGTTTATGTGTTTGTCCTAGCATGTGCATGTTAAAAGAGGAAGTGATTTAACAAGTTACACTTCAGTACTTTGTTAATGTATGTAACATGCAAGCCAGAAGTAAAAAATTGAGCACGGGATTTTTAAAGGTACATTTCACCATAACAAGAATGAAACTGCACAAGAATGAAGAACGAACAGACTGTCTCTTTTCACATAATCAGTTTGCATGAAGCATGACCGATTTGACTGACTTAAGACCAAGCTGTCCACTGCGGTGTGAATGTTGTTTGAGAGTTGGACTAGCCATGAAGTATGAATGTCTGTGAACTAGAAAACTGTATTTAATTATTTTTTTCCCTTCTTCTTAGCACATCCCAAGCCCTGCTAAGAAAGTGCCAAGAATCCCTGCAACAACAGAATCTGAAGGCGTTACTGTTGCCATTTCCAATGGGGAGCATTAAGATACCTCTGTGAGGTGGGGAATGGAACCAGGTGTGAGGGTAGGGTGAGAGAGAGAGAAAAAGGGTTGTGGTAGTGCTGAAGTTTCAGTGTACAGTAGTACTTCATTTGAGCATGGAAAAACGGTTCAAGCTCCTTGAAAAGATTTGTCATAATATGGTGTGATATTTATAGTATTTTCAGGACACTAAAATAATGAACATACTGGGGATTGAGGAACTTACCAGACTGTGTGGATTCCTTAACATGTTTGAATTTTTTTAATTGCTGAATAGTAGCTGTAGTCTATTACAAGGTCTTTGTACATAGTGAAAAAACTTTTCTGCTTGCTCTTTTCATGTAAAATGACTTGAAACCTACACTTTAACTTCTACATGTACTCAAGTGTGTGGCAAAATAGTCCAAGCTTTTAATGTTAGGGTTCTCAGTGCCTTGACAGTAAGCAGTCAATCTTCTGAATACTGCACTTCTTCTCTTTCCATTTATCACCTTCTCTTTCTTCTCCCAGTCTACCTCCCATCACCCCATTGCTTTGGGAAAGGTATAGAACCAAGTAACATTTATTGCTGGAATAGAATCTTTCTCCCCTGTCAAAATGACTGGATCAAAAGCGGCTAGACTGGCAGGTGATTTTCTTACGAGAAACTCTGTGACCCACTGTGTAAGTTACTACGCAGTTTCTGCCAGCATCCATAGGAGCATGTTTTATTACCTGCATTGTAACTCACAGCAGCCTGGGAGGAAGAAGGAGAAAGAAGGGTAGTTTATAAGGCCAGGCTGGATGGGGCTCTGAGCAACCTCATCTAGTGGGAGGTGCCCCTTCCCCTGGCAGGGGGTTTGGAACAGGTGATCTTTGAGGTCCCTTCCAACCCTGACAATTCTTATGATTTTTTTTCTTCTAGCAGAATGGGTTCATTGATTTGGCACCTTTACGGATTCTTTAATAGAAGTATCTAAGGCCGCAGTATTTTCAAGTAAAACTTCTAGATACTACGGAGCTGTTGTAATTGGCAAGCAAAGGAAGGGAGGATGATCACTTTGTCTGGAGCTCTGGCCTCTCACTTTTCTTTATATAATACGTTTCTGAAAGACTATTTCTAACTTTGAATTTGGCTTTGTACTTTGAAGTCCTTCTCACTATTGGTGATATTGTAGGAGTGGGATCTCTTTTTTTTTTTTTTTCCCAATACATAAAATAAGAGCTATCCATTTTGCAAGTGGTAGGTATACTATGCTAATGGGGAGTCCATTCTGGTAGATTTTTAAAGCCCAGATTGGAAATGAACTATGACATGAGCCTTGTAAGCTTGTAATATATACTTAAATTGAGCTAATGTACAGAATGAACTTTTGTTGAATTTATTTCTTTGCTAATTCTACAAAGCAACATTATCTAATATAAAGTAGCAAAAATGATTCGTCTGTTAAATTACCATTTTTTTGTGTGTAATGAAGTGTTTGTATTATCTGTAACTCACTAGGATTTGATAACTTGCTGTATTTGTACAGTCAAGCCTTGGTAAAATAGTTGTTTATTAATAATTGATGAATACTAATCTGTTTGTTCTGCTGAAAATGATGGAGTGATGATGCATGACAATAGTGTTTGCAAGTTTGGTTTAGGTTGCCCTTGTGAAACTTACCTTGGCACCAGAAAAACAAATTGCCATGGAACAAAGTCCATTGCTGGCAGTGGACAAGCCAAGAAGTGAGCTACTGGCACAGAGTTAACCACAGGGACCTCATGGTCTGTGAGGCTGATCCTTTATTAAAATAAAGTTTGAGATATTTGAAACCTGTTGGAGTAGTGCTGACTTGTTGGGTTTTCAGGATGCCTCTTTTTTTTGTTGTTGTCCTGAACAGGAAAGAAAGAGGAAACTGGCTCTGTGAAAACCTGAAGCTGTGGGTTCACAAGCTGTGTGGACCTTCTGAATCTCTCAATATCATTTCATTACAGAAGTGGAAAGGGCTGCTTAGGTTGGTGCAAAGCCATTATTTCAGGGCTGTGTTTCAAGATAAGTTAAATGCTTTCATATGGAAACTGTTTATAGTGGACGAATTAATTCCCAGCTTTTTTTCACCTTTATTACTGTTTTATGAAAGACGGTGTTGTTTTATCCCCCTCTGAAAAACTTGGAGGGGGAACTGGTTCTTGTGTTGCACTTACCTGAGCCTCACTAAGTCCAGTTTCCCGTGGGTGGCTTTTCAGTGTCATCCTGTTGGCTCATTTACATTGGTGACACCTTTTAAAGTCAACTGATCATCTCAACAGACCCCATAATAGGTAAGACATCCTGCTCTTAAATTTGAAAGCACCTCTCTCGTACCTGTCTAAACCTTGTACTGGTGTACTTGCCTTCTAAAATCACACAGGCTCTGCTTCGTCGTTTTGGCATGTTGGCTATGCCTGTGAGAAAGAGGGACAGCTTCTGCCCCCTTCCACCATCTGCACTGAAGCTGATGGTGCTGAAGATTAAAGTATAAAATATGCAGTTAAAGCTGCAAATCGGAGTATCTGTGTCTTGGCGATGCTCAGAACAGTTGAAGTTGTCAGGCTGTCCAACATTAACTTGCAGTGGTCCAGAGTGTCAAAATCGGCTCTGTGCCAGCCTTTGTTGACAACGTAGTACGGCAGGAGACACTACAAGCCTGTAATGCTCAATATTGTTACTGGTTGTATTCAGTTTACTGATGCCTAGTGCTACAGCAAGAATTTAAAACTACGTGGGTTTTGAAGGGCGTTTAAGTCTGTCTTTATTGGAGTCCAAGCAGTTCTAGGCTGTCAGAATTGTGCAAGTAATGGAAGGTGTTAGAAAGATAGGTGGTAGCCCAACCATTTGTGCACTAGGAACCACACCACCCATGCAGGGTTAAAGCAGCACGTCCTAATTTGTCTTTCTGAGTTGTGACAAATTAGGAATTGTGGTCAACAACAGCATTGCTATTTCTTTAAATATTTAAAAAAAAAAAAAAAGCAAAAGCTTTTATACACATTTTATCATGTTTTATTTGCTGAAGAAGTTTGCAAGAAGAATTTGCAGCTGTTCAGGTTATGGTCTGCTTTCTGCTTCCATTTAGGACTCTGCAAAACTTGTCTTGGTTTGCAGTGGTAACATTGTGCCAAGCTGAGATACAACTTTTCAAGAAGTTAGCTGTTCTGTGCTGGCAGTGAGCATCTCCCAGGTGTGAGGGATGCGAGACTATTTGATCTTTGGTAGAAGATCACCTCCATTGATGACCCCTTACCTGTTCCACTGACTGGGGTTCTTCCACTGACTATACCATGTCTGTGGAGCAAGGGGCAAGCGAATGCATGTAAGCTCTCTGCTTGAGCGCATCACAGTGACTTGAGAAATGCAGAAGAGGTGAGGCATTTTTTGTTTATTCAAAAATTACAAAAAATGTAACACTGGAACTGGTGAAGAGTGAATAAACCCCGTTGTTAAATGTGGCAAGCATAAAGCCTGCAGTGCAGCTCATAAAACAGAACACAGCTTGGATGTGTGCTTCATCCCACTGTAAGAATGGATTCCTCTTAAGTCTTGTTCTTTAGGGTCTGGATGGGACATGATGGGGACACATTCAAGTGCCCTTTTCTTCTGCACTTTGTGCAAAACAATTCTGTAGACCCCTGTTATTGAGCTGCGTGCATCTCTTCCCCGGTTATTTTGAATGTGTTCTTCTGTGATCCCCAAATTTTCCAAAATATTTTTCACTTCAGTTTCTTCCTCTTTGAGTGTACTGACCTCTGATAAATACTTTGGATCCAGTTTAAATGGCTGTAAGGGCTTGGGGTACTGTATTCCTTGCATCCATTCACTGTTCATGATAAGTTTGACCGAGTATCGCTCAGTTGGTACTGGCTGAAGGACTCCTTTTATCAGTTTCTGGCAAGTTTCTGAGAGGCAGGGCGGCAAAGTGTATGTCCCTTCAAGAATGCACTTTTTCAGTTTGGCCACTGTATCTGCCCGAAATGGCATGATACCTGTCGTCATGAAGTATAACAGGATCCCCAGAGCCCAAATGTCTACATAAATGCCAACATAGTTTTCATCTCGGAAGAGTTCGGGGGCAGCATAAGGAGGAGAGCCACAGAAAGTATTCAGCGTTTCATCTCTTCTACTTACTGTGCTGAATCCGAAGTCTCCCACCTTAACACAGGTGTTACTGGTGTAGAAGACGTTTTCTGCTTTCAAGTCCCGGTGAATTATATTATTCTCATGCTGTAGAACAAGAGGAAAAGTTGGTATTGGCTGTTCACAAGAAAGTTCTCAGGTGACTTACCAATTAATTACCACAGAGGAGAGAAGGAGTTATCTTGGACAAAGTCAGAAATAAGTATTGCAATGAAATAGAAAAGTTAAAGTATTTACACAATCTAAGTTAATTCTCTACCAATACAAAAAGATTAGGGTAATGGAGAAGATGGGAAGAATGATGCTGGGTTTTTTTAAGAATAGTAGTCTCAACTTATTAACCAATACCAACTATTTCCATGAAGCCATGGGATCATGGCTAATCCAACAAGACTAGATATCTTCATGTGCAAATTCTGTATTTTTTTCAGGATTCAGAACACTTCCTTTTGCAGTTACTGCATTTCTGTAATGATGTAAGTAACAAAAATAACTTTTAAAACTAATTCCATTTTTGTATGTATGGGTCTTGGACTTTAAAAGTGAAAGTGTTTAGTTCACCTAGTGAACATAATCACCAATAAAGGAAGAAAGTTGCTACAACTCTGTTGTGCAATCTAACGTCCTATGAGGAACTGGTGGTGGCAGGTGTAAAGGACCACCGACTTGTGTCGTGTGGTAATTCGTGTTGTTGCAGGACATCAAGTTCAGCGGTGTCTTCTAGTTTTAGAAATCTGAAATGAATGCATATGCTGTAACTTGCCTTTTTTCCCCTTTGGAAATGGCAGCAGTAGCCAAGTTCAAACTGAACTTGCTCTGCTCAGCAGCAATATAACTGTCTTGATTTGGTAAGGGTTTAGATTCACCTTTGAAATAACCAGGAGAAACAGATGTGTCTGAGAACTCTCTGCCCGACTCTTTGAAGTAACAAGGTGCTTCTGGAGGCCATCTGGCTATCTGGAGGCCATCTGGCTATCTGGAGGCCATAAGGAGACCCTGCAGCATCCTAAGATTTTTAAACTGTCATCAGTAGTGGACAGGGATTTCCTGCCCTCGTTGTGGCCTGGCAGAAATGAGATGGAATTTAAGCAGCCTGGATTCGGTGGCTTAGCAAACGTAAAATGTTTTGCAGAAGTCTGTGTGTACAGGTGAAGAGGCTCACCAGCATGGCAGTTTAATGCTAAGAAATTGATGTGATCTCTAAATGTAAAGTAAGTTCCAGTAGCTGCAGAGTATCTGTCCTGTGGAAAAGGTGTGGAACCTAATCCATCACTTACGGGACGTGGGATCATTTTGTCAAAGTATATAAAAACTGCATGCTGTTTATATACACCACGAGCAGTCTGTAATGCAGTTTCTAGATGTCTTGACCTGGGAACACCCTTGCTTTTGACTTTGCCTGAGGCTAACTAGTGGCGGGAGAATGTGAGCCACTGGAGGGCACCCTGAGCCAACTTTAAGAAATCCTAGTTCTCCGACGTGCAGGACGTTCTTCCCGTGTTTTTATGCTGCTGTTTGAAGTAGCTGTAGACGATGCAAGGTTCTAAGGAGATAGTACTGAAGTAGTTAATTGCTCCTTTTCTGCCTTTATAAGATGCTTTGGGCTTTACACAGATAGCACAATCCTAAATGCAGCTGCAATACTGAAGACTAGGGAAGAGTAATGGACTTCCTGAGTGCTAGCTTCAGAGGTTTGTGCCAAAGTGAGGACCAGGAATTAACTGTATTAAATGTGCCAATCTCCCACATGCATTATTAAGGATGTTTGCAACACCTAGAAAGCCTCTTCTCTGGAACACTTTCTTCTAGTGGAAGAGTGACTGATCCTATAGTCTTGAACTAAGTGGGGGGAGAAAATGAAGCTCTTTTAGCTGGTGTCTACAGCAACTTAAAGCAGTATTCCCAGAGGCTGGAGCTCAAGGTGGATGTGAAAGCTCTCTCAGGTACCTTTATGACAGCTCTACTCTAACTATTTTTCTCTTCAGAAATGTGGGCCTGAAATCTTGGTAACAGTAAACATACTAGTTGAAAACCAAAAGATACATCCACAAAATCTGTTTGTTAGTGAGGGGCAACGTGCCTATGGAAGAAGAGTAACTTACCATGTGCTTCACAGCAGACACAATCTGGGAGAAGATTACTTTAGACTCTGCTTCTAGCATCTTCCCTTCTGTACTGATTTTAGTGAAGAGCTCCCCACCTCCTGCGTACTCCATCACTAGATGCAGTTTTGAGAGTGTCTCCACCACTTCATACAGCCTGATAATATTTGGATGGTGCAGTTTTTCCATGCTGGATATCTCGCGAGATAGCAAACGTTGAGTCTTCCGGTCTAGCTTTGTCTTGTCCAAAATCTTAATTGCAACTTTCTCTGAAAATAGAAACACTTTCCCATGTTGTTAATGCAATAGCGACAAACAGTAATACTATTTATTTACTTACAACAACACTTGGTTGTAGAAGTGCAGTAAAACTTCACCTCTGGTCAGTACAAGCTAAGCTGCAGCGGTCGGCTGAGCCCGGCAGTCCTTCACACACACCCATGCCCCCTTCCATCTATGGCATCCTGCTCAGTGCTGAGGTAGCTAAGGGCTAATGAAGTATTGCAAGGGCTAATCAAATAATCCGCTGTGTTAGCGTGCTCCACGGGTGTCAGGCTAGCGTGTCTGATGGCCACACCTGCAGCATTTTCTTTCAGTGTCTAATGCTGGTAATTAAAGTCTGCGCTTCCTCTGTCATTGTTAACTCGGTGCTCTTCAGATGAGCTAAGGCCTGAGTCTTATGGAGATTAATGGAGCTGTCAAATTTAGCTGCTTTGTTTTGGAGCAGAAAGGCAAACCTGGGGGTAATTTAGGGGCTCTGGCTGTAACCCTGCAAGTCTGCAATGGAGAGGTGTTTTTGTGCGACTTACAGAACTCTCTTGTAACTTCTTATCCCATACGCCTACAAATTCTGAGCTACTAAAATCAGTGTTGCAGAGGTTTGTCTCCCTTATGATAGCTGTGCCAGTTTTTCCAACACGTTCATGTATGAGTAGGTCTTAGTACTGTACAGAATACAGGAAAAGTACATTTTTATGTCTGTGTGCTACAGTGGACCATGAATCCACTTCACATACAGATTTTATTCTGACGTAAGGAAAAAAGCAGTGAAGTAGAATAATTTTCAGGGATCCGGTAAGACAGCAAATCCAGCTGTCTCATGCTCTCCTGGTAATGCAAAGCTGCTGGTAAGTTCTACGTGTTTCTGTAGCATATCTACAGTGAAGCCAAGGGCCACAAAACATACATACATCTGCAGCGCAGCACATCACTTGGGTGGCTCAGAGCAGGTTTACAGTGGCTTTGTACAACCTGTCAGGGCAGCCAAATCAAACAGGATCATGGCAATAAAAACAATATTTATTCCTGGGAAGAATGTTTTTTTCCCCCAAGAATATCTTAGTCAAACATTCACAGATTTCTTAACAATTTAATACTTTTATCGAATCTTTCAGAAAAAAACTTCACCTTGGTTTCTAGTACATGCGAGTAAATTTATGAAGTCAGTATTGTTTACTCGTTGCTTTAAGAGAGGAGTGAGAAGGCTGTACATCTCTACCTCTTCTGGTATAAAAGCATTCAAAATGCTTTTACTTCAAGTCACTTAGCTCAAGTTTAGTACTTCAGCATATCCAAAGGAAGTGTAAAAGATACATATGCATTTATCTGTACAGACCAAGAAAACTCCATCTTTGGTATATTTACTTTCTTAGTAATGCACATAAATTGATCTACCTACTAAAGAGCAGCAGGTATTCCAAGCAAATGTGATTCTTGTGAAAGGTGCTGAATTGTTGCTTGATGTGCCTGTTTCAGAAGGAGCCCCTGCTCAGGATAGGGCAGTCTTCCCACGCTGCTTCTCTCTGACCTGTTCCATGCTTTCTAACAAGCCCATTGGAAAAGCATGTACCCACTCCTGGGCGTTGCTGAGGGTGGTATGGTGGATGGGGAGGAAATGAAGCTATTGAATGGTAACAGTACACGACACTGATCCTGGCAGAGCTTTGAATGCAGACCTAGGGGTGAAAGACTAAAACATGACACTACTTACCACCTCGGTAGTGTATTGATCACCTAAACCAAAAGGAAAGAGCATCAGCCTGCAGCAGGTAACATCTGCACAACTAAATGCTTAGATACTACAGTGATAATAATTCTTACAATCTTAGCTATGTAATTGAATCATTATATCTTGATTTATAAAAGTTGAGGGCATTTGGGCTTAAAAAAAATAACCTTCTGGGTTAAATTTCTTCCATTTCCTTTTGCTGGAATCTCCCATTCTTCCTGGTCAGTTTCCCTGGAAAGTTTTAAAAGGAAAAGGGGAAAAAAGGTTTAGATCTGAAGAGCCTGATCCTGTTCACACACCACCATAAATCAACACTGGGATCCTTTAAATCTTCATTATTGCAGCTGCAAATGCATGATATGCAAAGAAAACCAGCCCACCTGAAGTTGAAAAAGACTGACACCTTCCTTTTTTAAACCCTTTCTCTCTGCTTTCAAAAAATGCTTGGTTTACAAATCCTGTATTACCCTTGCATAGCAGCAGCACTGAACAGAAGGGCATTTGTAGCAGGCAGCTTATTTACCAAAATACTAAAACTGAGAGCAAGAGATTTGGATTGACTATAAGCAAAGTATGCTGAGATTTGAAAAGAGCCAGCTGAAATCTTAGTAAGAGAAGTTAAGAAAAGGTTGAGAAATAATTTCAGAAAGAAATTGTGTATGCTATGATGGCAAAAGAAAACAAAAAACAATCAGAACAAGTGCAAAAAAGAAAACTAGGTGCCTGGACATTCCTACCTTTGCAAGTGATGTGAGACTGGCTTTTTACGAGCTCTAAAAACTTTGGATGCTCTTAATTGCATCTATTCAGCTGTGCTCTCGTGCTACATTTATCAGCAGGAAGGTATGTAAAATGAAGGTTACACAGAGCTTAGGAACCTAGCAGTTCTAAGCAAGCAACTCCACAGGTCTCTGGTGAAAAGCTCTGCCAAAATTCAGGTTAATAAAGTGGGCAATGCTCCTGAATAACCCAATACACTTCATAGCACCAAAGATTTTCCTGCATCCTCTAAGCAACCAAGACAGCCCTTGTGAAAGAACAAGAGTTTTCATGCAGTACGATCCTACAGTTCTTTCTTTCCTTCTCCCTCTAGGAAACTTTTCACTTATCCTGCTGTGACAGATCACCAAAGCTACAGAACAGCACATATACATAATTGTTAGAAAAGCTCATCCTAGTAAATAACAAATGTTTCCTTTTTTAATATAGGGTGAAACGTAAGGAAAAAAACCATACTTAGAACCTATGACAAGAACTGAAGAGCTGAACTTCCCCCTGACACACAGACCTCCCTCTGCCACAGGGACCCAAACAGCATTATTAATGAAGCCTTTGTATTTATACAATCAGCAGAAAAAAAAGACTCGTACTCATTAGAACTGTGCAGGAACATCACTGCATTACCAACACAACAATGTGCATCTACCGGAAAAAACAGAATCCTCTTTGTGGGGGGCAGTGGTGTGTGTGTATACATGCATGTGCACACACGTGTGCATGTTCCTATTCTCCTCTCCACATACTGTATTTTATGAGCACAGGTAAGCTTACAGGCAGAGATGACTCAGAAGATGTTTGTCCTTCATCCTTCCTTCCTCCTGACAGTTGCAAACTTAGTACTGAGAAATTAACTCCTTGCCAAGTGAATATTTTAACCAAAAATGCTACTAACAAACCAAAGAAAATAATTTAAGATATTTCTGGTGAAAAAGAACCTTTTCAAGGAAAAAAGTTTTGACTTTGGTATTTAGTTTGTCCAAGCTTGCTGTGCCCACTGAAGTTCAAAAGTTTTCAATCATCAGCTCTGTTCAAATGCTAAGGCAACCTATCTCCTAAGTAAGTTGAACAGGTAAAAGGTTCATCCAGATCAAATTTATAACTTGCTTTCATTAGCATTCCTCTTGTTTCCAGTACAGGAGCAGCATTTCCTCCAACAGTAAGCACCAGACAGCTTGCTCTGGAAGAAAAAAAATCAGAGGACAGAAGAGGCAATAGCTTGCTGTGGGCCAAGTAGGACAGAGATGCTTTTCTTAAACAAGCAAGATCAAAAAAAGAGTTAAAGCAACTCCTAGAAGTAGGCAGGCTTAAATTTGGAAAAAAAAAATACCATCCCTGCTTTGATGCCCAGTGTGAGAACTGCTGCACACAAGGGATAAATGTGATTTTTCACACCTCTACCGTCTGGGCTGAAGGGTGGTTAGAGAAAATAAATAATACAGCATGAAGGCTTTGGGGCGTAGCTTTTTCTCTCACCTGTAAGATGATGGAAGGAAGGAAAGTCAATCACATTGGAAAGGAAAGACCATGGGAAAAAAACCAAGATAGTAGAAAACCAAAACAAAGATGTGGGGAAAACAAATCATCCCTGCAAGAAAACAAGAACTGTTTCTATTCTCGTCAGTCAGAGGCAGAAGAAGAAACAGGACAGATGAAGGGTTCTTGGTTATACCAAGCAAATGAGCCAGTAAAGCAGGCATGAGATTTCTCACCAAATTTAAAAAAAAGAAAAGCTTTGTCCACACTAGTAAAATTTACAATGAAACAAAGGAAGCAATGAAACGAAGGAAGCTTTGCTAACTCTGTCTGTGGCCAGGAGCACACTGAGCAAGGCTGCCCTGGGGTTTCACCACCTATAGCCCTGCAGTCCATGAGCTGGGGCAGGGAAGAAGGCTGGTGGACAGAAAATGTGTTGTAGGACGAAGCACAACACTCTGCTTCAAAGCATGGAGTGTCTGAGCCATAGGAATGAGATGTGTTAACTCCGTGAAGTGCAAATAACTTTTCTTCTAATAGTTGCCATCTAGAGAAAATGGTTTCTTTAAAGCCTAAACTTTATGACACTGCCTATAGAATCACCCAACAACAAAAAAAGACACATACAAACTCTGTGTGTACTTGAGGTTCAGACAACATCTTTCTCCCCAAAGAGGGCCATTTGTACACATACAGAACTAGGGCCCTCAGCATGCAGGTGACCCACACAGCGGTGCCTACCTTTGGTTAGGGAATGAATTCCAAGCTTCACTTGTGAGAAATTCCCACTTCCTATTTCTCCTCTGACTCGATAGAAGCCAATTCGCTTTCCCAGGGTTAATTCTTTCACCACTTTTTCGTTCTGGGACATATCCTGCATTAGTTTCTCAAATGGGGTCAGCCTGTGCTGCCCGCCCTCTTCATCTCCTCCATAGCACTCCGGGTGCCCATCGTCTTCTCCACTGTCATCACGATGCCACCTGGAATACCGGTATTTTCCAAGACTTCCTCCATTCGCATATCCTGTTGTCATAGTCTATAGGGTAATCACTTCCCCATTTAACAAGATGTCCCGTTAAGGAGTTTAAAGGAAGTAACTCTGTAGGAATATGCAATCCTGCACATAATGGACACTGTGAAAAACTTAGTAAAAAAAGCAGCTTACTTAAAGTCCATGGATGAGTTTAGAAATTACTGCAAGAACAAATCTGGCATTTTGCAATTCAGTTCAAAATCAGAGATAAAACTGGAAGCTGTTTACATCCATCTTTCACTAACAGATTTAGTATGTCAGGATCTTCACCGACAAGGTAAAAGGCTTTGCAATTAAAATTGTAAACTTTGGAAGAAAGCAGCGAGTTGCTCACTGCCTATGCAGTACACTGGACACATGCAAAACATTGGACACAAATTTTCAGGCTTTAGCTTGTTGCTTTGACAACTAACTTGATAGATAAAGATCAAACAAATAGCTGATTAACTAGTCTGAATAAATCCAGATGCTTCCAGTTAATTTTGAATAGCTGACCTTAATAGCGTGGTTCTTGATTGTGGTGCCAGTCCAAGAGGTGAACGTGGGGTTTGCCTTTGATTCATTCTTCAGCCTGTGAGCTTGTCACTGTGCCTTAGAAATGTCACGGTGCCTTGAAGCCTTGCTGTAAAAAGTTTGTTTCTCCTCTGTTTCCTCCTCATGGCAGGTTTAACAAAGCAACTGATCCTGGAAGATGACAGGAAAAGCATGATCTGCGCACCAGGCAAAAGAAATGCTGCGCCTCAGTATCCTTGCAGTCACATGGCAGGACAATACAGGATTAAGTAACTGCAATGTCACGTTAACCCTCCTTTATTTAGCTGAGCTTTCTTTAACGCCTTGAGCCTTCTCAAAATTTTGCCAGATGCGTGGTGTTCCTAAGCAGACAGACAAAGAAAGTCATTAAAACCTTTACATAACAGCCGTACGCTTCACTAAATGACAGCACATCAGATACCGCTTCACTAATTTAACTCTGTTTGGCAGCACACACAAAGAAAGTCCTTATTCTAAATAAACAAGTGATCATTTATATTTAAAGCAGAACACAATTTTTTCTTCTTTACCTTTCCTTTTTAACCTTGAAAAAAAGGAGTTGATCAGCAACTGCTGATCACGCAGCCGCATGCCTGAGGGTAGGGAGCTGGGCACAAAAGCTCTGACACAGTGCAGGTGGAGGCAATGCTCACCTCTCCTGCTCTCAGCCTGCAGCACCACCCAACTGATGAACTCTGGAGATACCTTGCTGCTGTCACATACAGATTCACCAGAGTGAGGGGGAGAGAATTAGACCAGTAACTCAACACCTGGAGCTTAGGGAAGGTAGACAGTCACCTAAGGTGCCACAGTAGAAGAGGGCTTGTGACACTGCCAGGTGGAGCTGCCCTCTAAACCCCAATCTCCTGCGTGAGCAAGATGAGGAGAGGCCAAAGGCACCGCATGAAAAAGAAGAGGTGAAGAAAAGGCAGCTGCTGATGATTTCATTGAATGGGAACTGGAGGGGCACAGAAGCATTAGGCTGCTTCTACAGAGAGGCCATGGAAACAGACCCTGCCTCTGGGACCCTGCTCTTTGCCCTCAGACACGAGGGAGTGATGTTTCAAGTCACTTCACCTCTCCCTGCTGCTGCCCTGGGAGAGGCAGAGAGCCTGGCCCAGGGTACGGGAGGTTCCATCACTTCTCCCTGCCACTTCTCTGAGCCAGGGATGCTTCTTACTGTGCGTGCTGCAAACTTATGGCTGACACAGTTTATAACTGGAATGAAGGGAGAATGTTCTGTGATACCTTTGAACTCTTGTTTTTTTGAACTTTTTGTTTTATCCCTGTTTGAAGAAAAGGACCATTTGCATGGTTGACAGAAAAAGTATAAAATAATCATAAATAATCATATGTTATTCGCTGGATCTAAATAGAGTCAAAACACTGACAAATGCTATATGTGTGCAACAACTATTGGCCAAATCCTGAGATTTTTAGTAGGGGAGAGACTGAGTGGCAATGGAACAAAATCTTCAGTATCTTCCATCAAACCAGCATCACTCAGCGCTAAATGTTCTCTCTACTATTTGATACAAAGGAGGAAGAATCTATGTGGAAGGACACCTCCTCCCCTCCTACCTTACATTCTCTATTTCTTCTCCTTTTCCATTTGGGGAAAGGACTATTTCTTGCAGGACTGCCTGAATTCTGGCCTATAGTTATTTTCTGTTTTAACCCATGATCCGTAAGAAAAAGATGGATCCTTTTTTTTTTAACCATAGCTTTCAAAGTTCAGTTGCTGCAAGAAAATACCAACAACCTAGTATATTCTTATGTATAGGAGACCTATCATTTATAAAAGATAAGTGCCCAGCAGAACGGTGCACAAGGCCTGTACCACAGGACAGATATGACACAAAAGGTCTCCTGCGCAGCCACACACCATGTTCACCGACACTGGGAAAGGAACAGCTCCACTTTTGTACTTTTGTTCAAGTACAGGGTTTGGTGCATGGCTGTTGTGGCCAAAGGAAAGTAGTGTTTGTTCAAGGTTTGCCCTAAGTACATTTTTTGGATTTGAGTAAGAAGCATTCTCAGTGTTACTTCCGTGAATGCCAGAAAACAGAGTGACTATATAAAATACACACTCCAGAGTTTCGTACGAGCTGTTAAAAAAAATATTCAAAATATATAATATAGCACAGTTGCAGGCTGAATGCAGACCTGTATGTTCCCAAGTGAGGCAGGAGGAAATATGAACAGTGCATTGACTGTGGAGAGCCTCCAGAAACAACTTGCTCTCTCTGCCCAGGCCCGCATGCCACATATTTCACTACATCCCAGAATTACTGTTGTTGGTTAGTACAGCATTCAGTTTGACAATTATTGTTTGATGAAAACCAGACATGATCAACATCATTCCTAACCTTACAAATATCCTTGCCTAAGACATGACACCGTTTTTCCGCACACATAATATTACCATGTGGAGCAGTCCTGGCCAAGGTGATAGAAACCAGTGCTGTATATGGCTTCATAACCATGCAAGTACAACCACGGGACGGTGGTACCAGATGGAAATAAAGAGCTGTTTAGGACAGTGAAAAGGGGGGCAGGCCCTGTACAACAGGCTATGCATAAGCTCTATTTACTTTTTCGGTTAAATGAAAGCCTATTTGTTTAATACAAGATACATGCCACAATCCTGCAAAAGAATGACTGTCACATGCATTGTACGGAGCTACAGCACTGACTCCTTCCATCACCACATTTCAAGTGGTGACACGGCACAACAGTACCAACATGCTAGTGACTACATATGGGTCACACTGTAACAACAGATCTTCTGATGGTCTGACACAGTACCTAGAGGCCAGTCACTTTCACCTCTTCCACAAACCTCCCAGTGCTGCCATACAACACATGCAGACACAGGACAACTCCAGTCACTTGTGGCAAGCTCTGCCATGCATCAGCTAGAGTCAAGTCAAAGCACTTTGCTGTCCTCTCTGCTCATCTTAGGCACACCACAGACATGGGACTACCTACAAGATGAGAAAGTGAAAGAGAAGGCTAACAAAAAAATATTGACGATCATGGACTCTGTTATTTTTCCTGCTGCATGTTACTTGGTGAAACAGAACACAAACACCTTCAACAGCTTCCATGCAAAACCTCACTTGGTGGCCACAGCACCAACAGGGGAAGCAGAAGGAAGTAACAAATGGCTGTTATTGTACTGACTCCTTCACCACAACAAAAGGCCTATTCTACATGCTGATGCTAAACCAAGGAAATAGTAAGAAATACTGGTGTCAAAATGAAAGAAAAGCCACCCAAAAAAACCCCACCCTGGAACACACTAACTCTAGACCACAACTTATTCTACAATTGTAACTAAAAGGAGAGGACAGCGGGTTTTGCAACCTATTTTTAAGTTTAATAAGCCTGAGCCCTGCACACCGAAGCAGAACACAGGTGGATGCCTGATCAAGTGTTCCCCTCCCAAACTCATCAGTAAGACTGAAATCCCCATCTTTTGGGTTGATCCCACATTCATTCTGAGATGGACCCCTAAAGACAAACATGCCTATTTCCCTGATGGAACCTGAGCTCTCACTCAAGGATCTTACCTGAGAAGCCCACTCTCAGAGGCACTGACTGAAGACAGGCAGGAGCATGGAAAGCACCACTCAGCACAGGTCACCATGGGAGAATATTATAGATCCGAGCAAGCTCCCACATTCATTTAGTCCAACTTCCATCCCAGCAAGAGCAGAGAGAAGAAATAGAGGAAAAACCCAGAGGTGTGCCCTAATCTGTGACTGACCCCTAAAAGATCTCACTACGATCTCTAATAGGTCCCACAGAAAGCCACCTAGCAGATGGACCTTCAGGCTGGGCCAGCATAAGCACAGTCATCTGTCAGGCAATACCTGGACCAGCATCTGCATGACAGCAGCAGCTCAGAGGAGTCCTGCAGGGAAACTGACAGGCAGTTCATTCTATAGTGTTACTGAGCTGCAGCACAGACTCACCTTTCTATCTCCCAAGTGTTACCTGCTGACAGGCTGGAATAAGCTCTTGGATGAGAGCAACAAGGAAGACAGGCTGCACTCAGCGCTGAGATGTGATCCTCGCAGTCACAGCTGAGCTGCATGCAACACAGGTGGGTACAACCCAGCTGGTGGAGTCCAACATCAAATCCAGTCTGCAGACTGTATGGGGTATATTGAAAAGCAAATAAAGGCACAACAATCAACATAACACAAACTATGCCATGCTAATTCTTTAAGACCTGTGAAGTAGAAACTAAAACATAGGGGAAAAAAAATTCTCTTTCATCCTTTTGCAACATTGCATGATAAAAACAGCTAGAGAGAGAATTAATTAGCCTTTGAACTTGTGCAGAGACTTGGATTAAAAGCACAGGCAAAAAAGAATTTATTAGTAGAACCCACTGATTGCCCAGGTCTTTGAAATACATGGGAGGGGTTAATTTGAAGTCTGACTGTATTTAGAAATAAAATTTACCCTCTCAAAACTTTAATCTAGCCAGTCTCTTTTATTTCCTTCCCTGAGGTACAATGCAAATGGGTCAATTTGCTATGGAATTTTTATTTCAAGATAAAACCAGCTTCCATTAAACATGTATTCTGAGGTAACAGGGATGCAACAAAGTCTTTATTAGCCTTTTAAGTAACAGGACAAAATTTGCATCTCATTCAATTACTTCACTAAATATGAATTTGACTCATAGGCCTTCGGTGAAAATAAAATAAATAGTCTGGGACAAGCAAGCTATAGTAAATAATTAGGCAATACTTTAATTCCAGCTGAAATCACTGAGAAAATAAATCTTTACTTATTTCAAGAAAATGACTATGTATTTAGGCAGAAATGCATGGCTAAGCAGGTAGCCTGCAATAAAATCACCGTGCCATTACTTACAGGAAAGAGAAAGCTAAAATGTGTTTCCATAGAATCAAAACCAGAAAATGTTCTGGTTTATAATGTTTATCTATTTCTTTCCCTATTCCCTACTTACCTATTAGATGGGCCCTAGCAAACACAAATAACTCTGGTTACCTCTTAAAAGGTAATAAAGTTCAGTTTCATCAATCTATATGCACTCCTCAAAAGTACTCATAAGGTCACTCATAAGGTCCATTTTAAATGGATCTGGGCAGAAGATAAGCAGTTGCTATTATGTTCCAGGGAGGTATCTGGAAAGATATAAATCTTGAACAGCACTTGGAATATACTTCAAACTGTCAGGCATCTCCAGTTTTTCAGAGTAAAGTCTGAGACACTAGAGATTTATCCTGAATTAGCATTAACAAGCCACTGCATTACAGTAATGATGTTACTGAGCCTGACTAAAAATAGGCATAGATTTGGACATACAATACCCACAAGAAATGGCAGGACCCATGGAGAAACAAAGCAACGCCATAAAGGCTGTGTGCTTGGTTTTAAAATGCTGAAGAACTATCTCCTGAAAGCCTCATTGCAACTTCTCCATCCTTGCCAATTTTAAATGTCCCAAAGCAACTGCAGTACCAGGAACTTTTAGAACGTTTAGGGAAAAAAATCTAGACAGAAAGACAGATATTTGTACTTTTAATTAAATTGACAACTAGATTGGAAATCTTTAGAAGCCATCAGAAAATAACACTGGGATGGGAAACAATCCCAGATTTCTCTAGGGATACATAAACATACCACCTTCTCAGACGGATGTGTTCCTCTCACCATGCAGACCACCCATTCCTCACACCACCTTCTGCCTCTGAACCTGTATTCAGATACCACATACTAAGAAACCTCTGTCTTACTACCAGGTCTGCCACCTGTACATCCCTCGCAACCTCTGCAGGCACAGAGCCATGCAGGGGAATAAGCACAAGCTCACTAGAACCACTGAAGCTTCAACTAAACTCTGGAAACTGCTTAATGCACAGTAAGTCTTCCAAGACTCGGCAAGAAGCTTAGCAAGAAGTGATCTGATCTCATCTGACATCCTATAGGGCATAAGTTGCTAGTCTCTGCATATGAAAGAAATGTTGCCTCTTAAAGACTCCCCTTCCCCTGGAGCAAGGAGGAGTGAAATTAAGGTGGGTATTGCTGAAACTGGGATCTAGAGAAACATTATATAATGGCAGCGGTCAACACTCAAGACAACCTGCTGTGAATTGAACTGTTCTCTTAGGTTCAGCTGCTGTGGCTCACATTAAGGATCCTACCTAAGGGATGTTAACTCAAAAAAGATGGAGCACAACTCTAGATTCTACACTTCTTCCACAACCTTGGCTTCAGTATTGCGGCTAAATGCTTTGACATGCATCCTACTACAACAAGCTTTTTTTTTTTTTAATTATTTGTCTTAAACTTGTCTAGTTTTGAAGCCATAAAAAGTATATAATAGTGTATCTCTAACCAAATATCCAAATACAGTGGTGTGTGCCGAGGAGCCTGTACCCCAATATGCTTAGGCAACTGTCTTGTCCTGCTGGAAGAATCAGCAGGGAAGCCAGGGTTTGAGAGCAGGGAAGGCTGTCAATGCCTGAGGGCTGGCATGGACCAGTAATTCTTGAGCTGGGAAAGTGCATAAGAGGAACACTTAGAGCTCTGAGTCATATACAGCCTGCTACTGATCCAGTGAAACTCAAGGTCATGCTAAAAAGTTGCTACATACCAAATCCATAAAACTATCCTGCTTTTCCTATCAAATTTGAACAGCAAAAGCTTTCCTGAATTGAATGAATATTAATGTTAATAAATTTGGCTAGTATTTAATTTCATTAGTTAATCTTACTGAGATTTGTTAAGTACCTGTCCTGGAACACAGACTATTAATATTTTTGTCAGCCTGAAGACTTACATAAACTGTGTTCCATTAGAAAGAATAGTGCAAATCCGAGTATTCAGAAGCATTAGGAAACCAGCCAGTGTTCTTTACATTTAACTGTTCAAACCCACTGGAAAAGGAACTGTTGTTCCAAAGATTTTTGGAACTCCTAAATACGTATCATGTGGCATTTGAACTGCCATACAAATGATTGTAAAATTTACCATACAGAGGACCGCAAAACATCTCAAAAGCAAAGATGGGTGATAGTTGTTAACATTTAAAAAAAATAACACATTTGATGTTCAAGTTTGGAGACCAGATTTTGATACGTATAAATGCAACCCTATGGTATTACACAGATACAAGTTAGATTCCATGGTTTCAGAAAGCGTAGGTTCACTAGTGAAGCAAAAAAACCAAGATATACAAAAGTAAAGACTAAACCAGTTTTAAAGCATCTTTAAACCATAATGTTCCCTGCAAACATCCACTCCCCCTGATGCAGACAGTTACATCTGTGTCTAGCTTTCAGAACCACCATTCACATCAGATAATCCAAAATCCCAAGTTTATGCAAAGGTCTGTAGGTAAGATGCTTCAGTTCCTCACCTTCCCTCAGTTTCCCCCTTGAAGAAAATCTGCAGGATTTCAGATTAGAATCCAGAAATGCATTTTAGAATAGAGACACACAGAGAGTTTATAAGCTATTCTTATTAAAGTTCTGAAATAGCAATCTATTTTTAAGTAGATGACAATTTAATGTTTCTAGCATTTCATTCACTGACTAATCTATCCTGGATTTGCTTAATGCTCTACCCTTTCTAGCAGCCTTCTATCAACACAAGAAATGCAGCTGCTTGAGTGCAACACAACTCAATGAAAGGGAAAAAAATCTCTAGTTTCATTTTACTTTACAAAGCAGGAAAAAAACAACAGGAAAACAATCAGTGGAACTAGCTCATAATTAGTGCTTTTAAAACAAGAAAAAAAAAGATAAATAAAATGTAGAGAGTCAAAATATTAGTATTAGAAGAATCTGTACTACTTAAATGGTGATAATTGCTTGAGCACCACAGGGTTTTTTTTTTTCCATTTTGCATTATAATTAAACTAGAAAATATTTTGCATGGGGTTTTGTCAGGACACCTAAGAATGAAACTACTATTCAAGTGGTATGTACATGAAATTATACGCCAGCAGGAAAACACACTGAGGAAAAAAAAAGCTGACTTTAAAACCATATACAACACTACAGGCAACACATGTCACCGTGCACTTTCAGTTCAAATGACTGCATGTTTCAAAACATAAAGTTGTGACACCTGCTAAGGTTTCTAGGATAGCTTTTGAGAATAGAAGAAAATGGGAACAACAGATTCAGAAGAACAGTCTGCTCAGATTTTCCAAACTGAGCTGGCTAACACCATGAGGCCAGTAAGACAAAACTAGACAAGCAATGCTTAACATTGCCCTGAAATCTGAACAAAGTGCCACTGGCAATCCAGAAGCTCAGATTCCCTTAGGACAAAGACTGTGACTTGATCAGGTGCTGGACAGGATGGCAACCTGGGTAGCTCTGGCAGTAAAAAGACAAATACCCACATGACAGATGCATCAACCCTGAGCTCACGGGCATGATGGCAACTCTTTTCTTGAGAAGGGCACCTTTCCATCATCCTGATTATTAAAAAAATGCACAGTGAAGAACTGTAAACGCAATACCAAAACCTTCTATTGTTCACAGCAGTTTAAAAATGACATTCGTCATTTTAGCACTACAGATTGTTAACAGAAAAACAAGTCTGGAAATGAAGATGTGCAAAGAGTTGCAGTATTTGCAGTAATAGGTATATTTACAGCTAAGAGGGGACTTTGACTCGTTTGATCTCGTATACCACCAGTCTAGGAATTATGTTCCACTAAGAGTCTGAAACTTCCCAGGAAGAGGACTCAAAAACGGCTCTTAAAGAGGTGCATAGGAAGCAATTTTCCAGCAAGCAGCTCAGAGTAGACATGACACCATCTTCAATTTTGCCTGATGACATACTACATGTGAACAGAGTCAACACTGCCTTGAGCTAGAACTGCCTGCTTTGCTGGCACTAAGCTTTTCAGCCCCTGATATAAAGATTAACAGATTGTTTCAGCTGCTCCAAAGCTTGGTCTCTGACTGAATCTTCATCAACATCAACTGAACCAACATCAACTGAACCAACATCAACAACAGCAGCATTTCGCAGTGCCACAGAACTAGGTCAGAGAGAAAAAGAAAGAAAATGCATTTATCTTGCATCCTCTTCATAAAATTAGCACTTAAACACAGCTAATCACAGCACTTAATCTAATGACAACATGCAGAGCTCAAGAGGACTGGAAAGAGCTTGTTCTCACAGCCTCTAAATCATAGGGCTGGCATGAATGAACAGCTTCTCATCACTATTTACTGAAAGAAATAACTTCACCCATTTTTGTATCTCATTTTTAAACCCGGAGATACCACTAACCACTTAAAGGCAAAGATGCATCCACTTATCCCAGTGATCATGGTAGCAGTCAACACAAAAAACAGTTAACCCTTACTCTGAAAGCCTGCTTGCATCTCAAAGCCAGCATTGTCTATATCCTGCAACTCCTGTGCTCACAATATAGAACTTTAGAATTTTTCATAAACACGGTACAGAATTAACACATATACCATTTGTGGGCACTGTTAAATCAAAATCAAAGCAAAAAGACAACCCCTCCTTGCGTGCCGTGCTCTCTTCTTGCTCATGAAAATAAAATCAGATGTGCAAATAGACTAGCTTATTGCTCACTCTAGGCAATGTCACAGTTCCTCCTTACTACCCCTGATGATGATACTGCTGATATTCCTTTAAAGTGTTTCTCATAGTTTTCCATTACAACAAACAAATGCACAAAATTACTGCTTGTATGTACAGTTCAGTTTGGAGAAGTGAGCAGGCTAAGTGAACTACTTCAGTGAGTTGTCATTGCATGCCCAAGACTCACACATAGATGACCACAGAGTTTCATTAATCGTGGGAATATAGCATGAAAGATTGCTGGAGGAATCAGGCCGCTGGCCTGATGGCTGAGATGCAAACACTGGAGTCTCATCTCAGATGAAGACAGAATCTGTCCACTATATTTGCAATACATTTGATAGTTCTGAACTTCTTGTAGTACAACACTAAACTTATGACAGAATTCTAAGCTTTCATTGAAAAGTTCTGTAATATTATTTAAGCAGATTAAAAGCATTTATACTGGGACTTAGCAGATGGCCTGATGAAGCTGAGTTCTCTTCCTTCGGCCGATCTGAGAATTCCAGTTCTAAGAAAGTTTTCTTTCAATTATTATTTCCAAGTTACTCAGATTTTTTAATTCTAATTTCTGACATACTAATTCAAGGATGACAGAAAAAGTAAACAGAGGCATTTTTTAATCCTTCCTCAAGTGGTTTCACCAGATGACTTTGTGTTCGCTCTCCAAGATGCAGATAAAACACAGACATCTTTTGAGCATCTCCACGTCCCTGCTGTCCTGAAATGCATTTGTCAATCCCTCTATTAGCAGAATGTGTTACATGTATGAAAATTACGGAAACAGATGTAAAACTTTCCTACAAATACAAACAGAATCAGAGTCCAACTCAGCTTCAGAATTCAGGAGGCCTTGGCAGACAGCGCCAGTTCACAGCACTGGAATCCCTTCAATGTGCCACATTTTATCTACTAGAGGAAACCAAACCTAAAAGTGAACTCCCAGTGCTACAGCTGCCAAAAGGGAGTCTTCACAAAGCACTTCTGAAAGATAAAAATTCTGTGTAACTCTGTTGCCCCCAGTTGTCAGCTCAGTGTCTACCATCTGGTAGAAAAAGACTTTTATATGAGCAAGGAATTTATTCTCATTTTTGTGCTGCAGCAGCCAGAAACCAGGCTCTCCTCTAGTACTATTTTGCGTAGACTACCAGTTGCATTATCAGTCACAACATCAAGATCGTTGCTAAGTCTGCAAGACTTCAAAGCCCAGATGCACTTACTGACTGCATTCTCCAGAACTAGCCCTGGCTTTTCTCAGCATTTCTCCTCACATTTGCACATAATTACACTTGTCTCTAAGGTGACCTGAATGGTAACATCAAATCAGAAGAAAACCTTTCTCATTGCACAGACACAGATGTCAGAAAAACACATGCTCCTTCAATGGAACCAGTGAAACAAAAGCGGGGTCAGACGCAAGTGTGCGACCTCAAGGTCTTGCTTGACCAAAAAGTTCTTGCTCCACATTTTTCCCCTGTACTACAGCCCTGAATTCAACATTTCAATTTCACATCCTTTTGATCCCGAATTCAACTAGACCATACAATTACCTATCACATAGACGCATATGTAGGCATACAGCCACCACAGACTCATACGTGCAATATCCAAGGAAAACCACTAATTGTTGGAGATCTAGGGGTTGCTGGAATTCCTCTTCCTGACATTAGCTCTGACCACCACTGAAATGCCCACTGCTGTTACCACTGGCTTTTCACTGTTGACAGATCATCTGTGCTTGTTCCTCACTTGTCTGAAGAGAGCATGGAGTGGAGGGCAGTGGAAACAGCTTCTCCCATTCACTCCCAGATATGGTAAAGCCAGCAGTTGCAGCACTTTCCAGTCAAATATTGCAGTCACTGTTGGCAGCCCAGTGCAACACAGAATGTCCAAAATAATTTCAAGTACTCAACCAGCCGTACAAATGCTTTTATTACTCAGATCAGACCTGAACAGAGGAAAAATAACCAAGAAGCAAACAAGGAAACTGCCAAGACAGGCTTTTCTCTGAAGGAAACAATTTCTGAAACAACACCTCTGTTAAGGAAGGTGTATTCTTGTCGTGTTTGTGATGCGTTAGCTCTACTTTTAAGTTTCATCGATACTAATACCTTTTCCCTATGAATAGCATTAGAGTTAATGTCCCAAGACAGTTTCTTTATTTGCAAATGTCCTGTATTGCCTCATATGTTGGTTACATGGAGCTGACAAAGCTGCAGCCTCTTTAAAGAACCTGAAGTTACTCCACATCTGGACTAAAACAGCTTCATATGTTTCTAAACAAAACAAACAAAATGAACAAACCCAGGTCAAAAGAGCTACCACGAAGTAGCCTCTTGACTGGCGCTCCTACTCAGACTTTGGTGGTGTATTTGAATCCCTGTTCTAAACCCCGAAGAACGGTTTCAGACACAGTCTTTCATCATGCAGGAAGATGCTGCCACTGCTCAGCTATCCTACAGGCATGCCTTGAAAACCATAAGTTCCATTAAAGTAATTTTCTAGAGGGGTGGGGAGAGGACAACACACTGACCCATGTGGCAATTTATACATAAAATTTATGTACCAGACTATAAGCTCCTCACATGAAGAAAAGTAAAAATATAGTTTCTTGGCATCAGGCTTATGGGATATGCTTTGCTCTATGCAAAATACCCAAATGAAGTAATGTGATGTTCAGAAGGAATTAAGCTTCAGTTACAACGTATTTGTTCTGACCATTAAGTGTAGAAGTTGGGCAATTCTGATCTATATTCCCATATATATCCAATATATTTTGCCTGATGACTGCATTTTCATGTGAAGTGCAAGGCTAGTTTCTAGGTATCTCTCAACTTCAAGCTTTCATTTTCCTGCCAAACACATCCTTGGGAGGTCATCAAATCCTGGGTCACCAGAGACCAAGAACAGCAAAGAGGATGATATAATCCACATCCGGGAAAAAGGCCAAATCCAGCTCATACGGATGCTCCAGCACTTAAACTCTGAAGGGAAACCTTCATGTTTTTTTCTACTTAGCAAGACATCAGCTGTTTCAAGTGGCACTAAGCAGCCAAAAGGGGTCTGGGAAAGAAAAAAGCACAAAGGATTAAAAGTAAAACCAAACAAAAAACCAAGGAAAAATAAGGAAGGCTTTGAAATAAAGTACTTGGAAAAAAATCTTCATTACTGATGCAAGAAGTTGTCAATGTAAATTACAACTGAATTGCTGTCAAGAGAAATCTGCACCAAATAGAGCTGATCACACTCCAAATTAAGTCACTGATATGCTGCAGAAGAGCTGACACTTTGCATTAGCACCACTTCTGAAATGCTTTCCTTTGATGTTTTTATAAAATCTGATCCTGCTAGAATCTGAGCATTTTTCACAGGATTGCTGTGGTTGGAAAGGACCTATGACATCATTGAGTCCAACCATTATCTATCTCTACCAGGCCACTTCTACACCATATCCTTGAGCACCCTATCTAGACAGCTTTTAAATACATCCAGGGATGGTGATCCAACCACTTCCCTGGACAGCCTGTTCCAGTCCTTTACAGCCCTTTAAGTGTAGAAGTTTTTCCTAATGCCTAAACTAAACCTCCTCTGGTGCAACTTAATGCCACTTCCTCTTGTCCTGTCAGTTGCGGCTTGTAAGAGACCAACATCTGCCTCCCTACAACCTCCTTTCAGGTAGCTGTAGAGCGCAATAAGGTCACCCCTCAGCCTCCTCTTCTTTTCTAAGATGTTGTGAATGCCCCTAGCTTCAGGGGAGCCCTCCATGTGCAACCCCAGCCTCTAGATGACACCTGCAGAAATCCAGTTCCAGTGACAAACACCACTGTAATCCTCAAGGACAAGGGTGCAGCTGTCCTCTACCCTCACTGCAGCAGTACATATGAAGGAAACCTACACTGAATTTGATTCCTTCCAAGCAGAAGGATGCAATATGACCAGCCACAAAGGTCTGCAACATTCCTGTTCAGTGTGGTGGTGTAGCTGTGCAATGCACGCACACATAAACAAGCTGTGGACTATGAGACAAGGGGTAAGTTGTCGGTAAATGCCTTCCAGCTTTGCCAGGCAGCTCTTGACGAGAGTGGAAAGCATGGCACTCAGAGTGGCTGATCATTCCTGGAATACTCAAATCCCTGTGCCCCTGTTGCATGCTCTCTGGTAGCTCAAACAGCCTTGTGCACTGCTGAGGGTAAGTACTAATGCTCAAGAGATTTACTGCCTGCCTCATCCTAAGGCTGTGCTTTTCAAGACGGGATAGAGCTGTACAGTAGAGGCCTAAACAAGAAGCAAGAACAGTAGATGCCATTTGCTCTGAATCTTTAGCTCTTTATCCAGACAACCTGCACACATTATTAGCACTAACAGTCTTGCACTTTGTCTTCATAATTATGGTCTTTGTCTTGATAATGATGGTCTGAAGGTAACACCCATGAAAAGCTATGAAAATGGAAAATACAGAGTAGCAGCTGACATTGTGTTGACAAATCAACATTTATGCCTTGCAGACCATGAGAACATTTTAAATACTGTTTTCACTTTTGCTCCCAAAACTGCTCTCTAGCAAGACACATGAGAAATTCACATATCAGAGCTACAGGCAAAGGATTAAAACAATTGTTTGAGAAGCGTTTTCTCTTTCTACCCCATTCTTAGAAAGAAAAAACAAAGATATTGTAAATCTAGAAATCAGACTTTAAGAAAAAACATCGCACAATCCCATTGTTTCCCACCCTCCACTTCCCTCTGCAACTTAAGCTGGGTAGGGGCAATCACTTACAGCGGCATTAACCAAATTATCAATAAATACTGTGCTCCAACAGAAGCACCACTTTAACTGGGTGACAAGTAGTTGCCTAAAGAATAGGTATTTCCAAACACGTTACAGTGAAGCAAACCTGAAATTATAAATTTGGGCCTCTGGGCTGTGACATTGCACAGCCTACCAGCATCCAAGAAGAAACAATGCTGACACAGAAGCCATAGACTTACATTTTTTTACATAGAAAATAGTACGATTTAAAAACCACAGAGCTAAATCCTATTGTAGACTTGAATACTGGTGCTAGGAGAGCAAACACAGGCCTGGCTGCTGCATGCAAGTGGCCCATGGCCTCCTGGAGTCAGACTGCTACCAGGATGATGGGTCTAAGGGGACATCCAGAGACTGACCCTCACCTGAGCTCATTCCAGGTGCCAGCCTAGGGGCACAGCTGTAAAACTGAGAGATGATTCCACCATTATGGTGCAGGAGCGCCTGTTTACTCTGTGAAGGCTGTGACACACATTGACGTCCATGAGTATATCTCTGCAAACTCTAGGAAAAACCATGGATGTGATAACGTAGTAATTGCAAAATAAAAAAAAGAGGGATCTATAGCTGAGGATCAGCCCAGACCAGAAGCAGCTCTCCTGAATTGTTCAGCACCAGATGAGCTCTCAAGCACACTCCAATGACCTTGCAGGGAAGTTTCCAATTTCCTTCCAGATTAAATACTTGCTCATTTTGCAACAGAAGCTTTAAAAGTCATGATAGTATCAGCACTCATTGTTGCACAGTGTAATAACCAGATTGTCTTAATGAGCGATGAAGGAGTCCTTAGGATTTTGATACAATCTCTAAAACATAAATAACAGACTGAGACATAAATAACTTAGACTGAGAAGAATGACTTATTATAAACAACCAAAAAATATCAGTCTTGGGAAGTTGAGCCAAGTCATACACTGCTATTACATCCAGTAATTTGGAGCAACAAATTGCTCCACAGTTTATGACTGCACCTTTCCTAGAAGACTGGCAGTGCACTCGTTGGACTCCAGGCGCTATTTTAAGAGAAGGCAATAGAGGGCATTTAAACCAGTTGTGATCTAGCAGCTCAATACTGATGATCTAATTTGGAAACCGGATTAAACTGCACGGATTAACACACAGCTGTACAGCTGCATGGATTTACGGTTGTCACGACAACCAGCAGAACATGTATCCCACTGATCCTTTCCAAGCAGATCTGTCTCCATGCAGCATTAACGAGACTTATCACTAGCACATACTTACACTGATTTCATTGCAGGTATCTAAATTCGTATAATCTCTAACTCCCTTTGCAGCTTAAAGTACCAATTCACAACCAGACGGGAAGAGAGGCTCATCTTACGAATGACTGTTGGAAGCAATGAAATATCCTTTGATATTACATCAAATGTATGATTTCTTAGAAAATATTAGTGTTTTCCAATTAATTTTCCAGGGTACTGGGTATGGAAGTACGTATTTATTTTATAAACATAATAAAGTGACTATCACCCTATGCTTTCCACATTAGGCAGAGTCCTTTCATATTTCAAGCAAGAGACACACTGATTTCTATCTTCGAGTTATCTTTCTCAATAACTTCTTTTACTTGCAATGAGGAGTCTTTGGTTTTATGCTTCAGGAAAGAAAATTAGGAAGTTGGACAGCGTTTTCAGTTCCAATACTGCCTGCTTGCAGATTTATTCTGTGAGACCATAATAAAGTACAAGGAAAAAAAAGAAAAAGGGAAAATAAAAGCTATTTATCTACTTTATAGGAACAGTGAGAGGCTGAGTTAATAAGTATTCGCCAAGTGATCTAAAAGAGAGCTGTCTATGTATAAAAGACTACTTTTTTCCAAACACTCAGAATAGCTATGCTGGAGATTTTCTCAGTGTCAGCTAAGAGTTTCAAAGCTTGAAGTTTGTTCCCTGCCTCACAGTAAAAATCAGGAAGAGAAGCTGCCCTGGTTTAAGCTCGAACAGAACTACTTCTGTTCAGTGATTTTACTTTTCAGCTGAGTCTCTTCTAACTGTGCTTTCTGAAGTTAACAGCAGATTTTCAGAGTGTCTGCTTCTAGCAGTGATAACGCTCAATGTTTAGAGTTACTACCAAGGACTGGTGTGCAGACCAAGGTCACTGCTAACTCTTGTGTACTACATCGGGGGTGCAAATCTAAGAGGCTGCACCTGCGGGGAGGAGCAGCCAGGCCAGGGGACCCTAAACTGACCAACGAGATATTCCATCCCATGAAATGTGCAATTTTTAAGATCCCAAACAAGTAACTGTAAAAAGAGTAAAACCAGCATATTCTTGAATCATACAGCGTATTCTAGTATTAGGTTCCTAATTCTCAAATAGATCAGCTGCCTAGGACTAATTAAAATCTTGAGGTCCTTGCATGTCTGTATGGAATATGATACTATTTAGAGAAGTATCAGTTGAATTAAAAGGCACTAGAAGATGGGTGATAATATTTAAATGGTCAGGAAAAATAAACCGAACCAAATTATTTGCTCATTTGCAACCACAGGATTGTTAAACTACTGGAATTGCTTTAGATCCGAGAAAATATTGAAGAAGAAATTACCCAGTGTAAGAAAAAATACTATACATATAATTTAGGACCCTCTTTGATAGAATGATACTTTCAAAATTCAGTTTTTTACACACACATGCACAAATACCCCTCTCTCTGTGAAAGTACTGTTTTTCAGTTTTCCTCCTGAACTGTGGTGGGGGACAATCAAAACATGCCATAACACATGTGCACCCATGATGTCACTTGATCTACTGGGTGTGAATCAACTGAAATGTCAGTTTACACCCTTAAAGGAGAAAGTCCCCAAGCTACAAATTTCTTGTGACACCTGCTGTTACATGTTTGACAGTGACCGTGCCAGCCACTCTATGTGAGCAGATTACACCCCACAAGGAATGATATCCCAACGCAGGAAACACTGAAGCACGTCCTGGCACCTCCCGTGGAATCAGTCACATATTCTGGATGCTAAACACAATATAGGATTTCTTAGACCAAAAATGTTTTTGCTTTAGGCTCTGATTAGTTCTAGCATAAGAAGTGGTCATTAGATAAATCACAAGTGTCTCTCAAATAACCTGCATTTAAATAACAGCTAGAACCCACCAGCCTTGGCCCTGTCTCTCCTTTATTCCCTTCCAGCAGGGAAAGCCCCTCTCCTCCCCGCAGCCCCCGTGAG
>JAVFHW010072952.1:0-18415 GCA_032159205.1 Eurystomus glaucurus suahelicus
GTCTATTTCCTTTCTATTATGAGTCAGTACATGCAATCTTTCACCTTAAGGAGCTAGATGCTCACATGTTATGAATGAGTTTATGCTATGCACATAATTTTGCTCATTCTTTAAATTTACAGTCAGTATTTTCAAGTCTCTGTAATTCATTAATTACAGCTCTGCCATATGAAGTACTAAAGGAGGACAATTAATCTGCAAGAGTAAATCTACAGCATCATGTAAAAGCCCATATTTTCACCATGTAGAAGAAAAAAATACTTAAAAAGAATAGTAGTAAGAAAGTGTAGGTTTACAGTTACAGCCATGATATAGTCGTAGTATCTTTTTCTTTTTTTTAATGTCCCATTTCAGTAGAAAGACTCAAAATATTTTCTTTTGAAAAAGAAAAAGCCTTTATTTTTTTTATGTCAGTTGGAACAGAGAGAGACATGCTTTTACTGTATATTATTGCTTCTACTATTATATCCAAGTGCACTATTAGAAACCAAGCAAAATACTGCACTTACAGATTTCCCTAGGTACCTTATTCTAATTTAAAAGCATGAAGAGATATTTTTGTTTGGGGGCAGGGGAGGCAGGCAAATAGACATGACTACAGCCCTTCAGGTTTGCTTCCAGAAAGTAGGACCGCTAATTGTCTCTTCTTAAATAACACAGTCCTACCTCCTCTCTACTGGAAAAGCCCAGGAAGTAACTCATGGGAAATTCCTGGAAGATTAAGCTTGAAAATGTTGCTGAAATGCTATAGCACATGTAAAAATGAAATTACAATGAGATCAGAGGTATTATCAGAGCTTCATGCCCTTTCATACTCTAGCTGTTGAAAGCCATTTTAGTCACTAATTGAAAATTAATAAACTTCAAAGAGAAAGTATCTACTTAAATAATTTTTACCATTTTTTGAGATTTTAAATATAGCAAGACTGTTCTCAGTATGTTGTGACCATTGCAAAGGAAAATAATATAGCAAATCATTTTGTATAAATGTCTGAGGAAACACTTTAAAGCCCCAGTGATTCACCAGCAACTCCATGAAGTCTCATGATCCTTTTTCTCCACTGGCTAAAATGACCAAGTACCTGCATATTTTTGCAGCATGGGTCTTTTTGTCTCCTCCTTTTCCCCATTGTTTTTATGTGACTATCAAGCTCTATACTTCTATAAAGCCCATCTCCTCTTTGTTGTGGAGAAGCCCAAAAGCATTTCTTCCATGACCATGATTCAAGGCAGAGTCTAAAATGCCATTGAGATCAAGGGGAAATAGGTACATAACTGAAGCATGTAAGCAAATATTTTTGTGTAATTTAAATTTGAATACAGGCTTCTAGTATTCCTTTTTCAAAGAGGTTGATGCAGCACTCACAAGTGGTCAAGGAAGGTACCATCTTGGTGAGCTATTGTGACTTGCGCATCCAGAGGTGAATATTCTGCTCTCTTAGCCTGAGAGCTATTCACTTGGTGATATTGTGCCACATGCAAAATCTGGAAAAGAAAGCAAAAGAATCATTGAATCAATTGAACAATATCTTTCCTTTTGGGTTTGTCCTTTGATCCTGCAAAGCATTTGCTTTCATAATTATCTGAAATAGCTATAAGCTATGGTAGACATACACAAAACCAGAAGCAACAGTCCCTCACTATTTAGTAAAGTGAAATGGAAACCAAAATTTCACCTAAAATATCCTCATTTTCTAGAATGAAATCCAACTGGACAGGCCAGAAGTCTCTCCTGAATTTTGTCTCTGTTGATACGAGGGAAGGATGAATGTACTCTAGAAGTCATGCTTTTTTCTTTTTTTAAAAAAATCTGAGTTAAAAGTACCCCCCACATTCAGTTGCCTTATTCATTATTCTGTAGCCTTTATGGGGCAAGGAACAGAACTTTATCTGCCACTTCTTATTCTGAGGGCTCTGGGAAGTGTTCCTTTTGTATGGGAGAGCAATATTTTTGCTCTGCTTACGAACAATTACAAGGCAGAGCTTTAAGATGGTTTCTGTGAGTGCTAAGAGTTCAAGTAAAGTGAATATAAAGAATAACTGCAATAGCATCTTTATTCCTACTGCTAAATTATTATGATGCAGAAAGACCTAACAGCTAATGCTGCCTATGTCTGAACAGAACTGTTGAAATTACGAAATAGATAGTTCCATGACTTAAGTATTTATACCTGCTTTTGCATCTGCTTTAAATGAAAAATTGCACAGTCTGGAAGGTATCTGGGTCTATGTAAAATGCTTAAAATTATAATTGAACCCAGTGACTAGCACCTCAACATTTGCTGGATTTGGAATTGATTTTGTAATAGCAGACTATATTTTCAGACAATAATAATCAGGTGATAACTCCTTAGCTATGTGGACTTCAGTGCATACTTTTATAGGATCAATATTTATAATATGTTTAGTAATGTATGGTGTTATGCTTCCTTAAATACTTGGTCATTACTGGCCACTAAGGACCTTTATTTCAATTTGCTTACTTATATTAGAGATCTCTGAAATAAATGCTTAGCTTTAATAATTCTACATTTAATGTTATTTTACTAAAAATCCCTTTAGTGAGTTTAAAGGCAACCAACAATCTGTTGGCTTCAACTGCTGTATGTGAAATGAAAGTCTGAGCTTTGGGCATGTGTAAAAGTCCCCAAACAGATTGTGCCACAGGCCAAGGAAGAATGCTCTCCGTACTTTCCTTTAACAAAGGAAGACGAAAACATGACACATTTTCATTTCCTTTGTCTGAAAACTTTCCTAAAGACAAACATGAAACCAAGTGGGTGCTGTGAAAACAGGCTACAAGAAAGTGGGTAGCTGTGGTGTGGCCTTGCGTCGGTGACAAATAATCTTTTTCTGCATGTCCGCTGTCCCCAAGGTTACAAACTTTTCTGAAGATTTTTTACCCAAGTCTTTGTAGCTTAGGAACCTGCTGATGTTGGCAACATGGAGCACTAGTGCAGCAAATTGAATGTCTCCAGTACAATGTTGTCTGGATATTATTAAATTGATTTTTTTTTTCAATAAAGCCTGAAGTACTTTAGAGGCAGATGTTATTACTGCTACACAAATCGTATGCTTTATTACTGGTTATCTCAAGAACAAAAGAAGGTCCAGACACTTTATAGGCCTTTCAAGCTATGACATAACTTACATTAATTAGCTATCTTTTTAGACATCCCTGCAGAATGCCGAAAGATGGAGTATGAGATCAAACAAAAGTTCTTCACTTGGGGATAAAGAGAAACAACTCCTCCCAGAAATGCTGTAGTCCTAGTTTCCTGCTCCATCTGCAATTTTTTTTGAAAGCACAGATTGAAAAAAGAAATTTTCTTCTGCATTGTTACTTCTGCCTTTTATAGAGAAAAAGAGGTCAGGTAGGTTTCTGCTTCAGTGAATGCCTTTATTCCTTTGGTGGTTTGTTTGCTTTGGATTTGTTTTGGGTTTGGTTTGGTTTTGGTTTGGTGTTTTTTTTGGTCAGAACTACCACAATGCTGTCTATGAATTGGTCACCAGTATTTCTACTTCTATTCTTTAATATGACACTTGAAGTAGTTCAGATTTTTTTCTAGGCTGATGTCACTTTTATTTGCCATGAAGAAACTTTTTCTGCAGTGCTTAAAACCAAAAAGTTGGGAGATGTTTTCTGTGCAGATAAGGGTAGTTGAATCTTCTTCTCGGGGTGTATGTGGATTGCCAGAGGAAGGATTACTGCCTCTCACACACAGTTGCATGGTTGGCTAGAACCATGTAGTGGTTAATGATTTCTGAATGTTTCAAGAATTTTAGTTGGGATGATCATTTATACACAATGTAAACGTATATCCAAAGTATCATTACCCTGTTAATGCTTGTCATGTAAGCAGAAATAGATACAAAAGTAAATTAACTGTGAGTCATACAGAGTACCTTATAAACAACGGGCAGTCAAACTGGAGAATAACCCACAATTTGAAAGAGATTGTCCCAAGTACTTTTCGGGAACTCAAGAGTATCAGTAACAGAAAAATAACTACTTTTGCTTGGAAAAAAGACGTTAATTTTTATGTAGGGTATGTAGTCATAAAGAGTTCCAAAACTTAGGATAAAATATGTGTACGTAAAACATGCCTAGATGACAATAAGTAATCGCTATTTGCATCTGCCATAAACTCCATATCATGAAATATGTGGCTGAAAGCCACTATTAACAAGAGAGACTAAAGTATTGTAAGTAAATATCATAATAACCTGGTATCTTATGGATTCTGTTAGCTAATCCACAAAATGAGTATAATAAAACTTAAACTGATATCTGAAGTGCTGTAAAGTCTTAATTTTTAAAAAACTATTTTTGTGGAGTTACTATGCCAGATGCAAGACAGTTAAAGTAGGTATAGGAATTGTACAAATATACCCATTTCATTCTGTGGGCTACATCTATTCTTGAGGTAGTGTTCTTGTGAATTATGATGTCATCCACTTAAAGAAATAGATCATTTATTTCTTGAAGTTCATCAACAGCATGTTAAAAATGGTATTTTAGTTTGTGTGGTGAACAATACTACAATTATACCAAAAGCCAGGATACAGTTTATAGTCCGATGTTTTTAATTACTTCTCTCGGTAACATATGCGTCTTCTTACTTAAACGCGACATGCAGAAAAGAGATGTTGAAGGCTGTCAGAGCTGTTCGATTTAAGATGAGAATCTATAGTCTCTGTGAAATATCAAGGATGGATGTTAACGTTAATTGTGAGTAACCCACCAACAAAAAGGTGCCTAAAGCTGCACAAACAAAACCCATTTGGTTGCATTTGACATGCCATGACATGGTATTCTATTCTATTCATTTGGATTAATAATTTTTTTAAAAGTACAGCTAGTAAAAAAATCTGAGGATGATATTGGACTGAATGTCTTCCTAAATTACCTGTTTAAAATTTGGCTTCTGGAAGCAGCTGAAATGTATCTGAATCTATATTAAAGTTTACATTCCACAGGAGAGCCTTGATGAAAGAGGCAAAATTATGGTTATGCTCAGTCATCTCTGCTCCTGAACCTATAGCCTTAAATAAGAAGGATGAATAGATCTGGAATGGAAACAGGTCCCCCCTTGGAGAGGCAGGAGAGTCCCCTCCCAGCCTTCCTGCCCCCCTGGCTACCGTTGCACAACAGGTATGGGGCTCTGGAAATTGAGGAACAGGAGAATGAGGATGGAGATGAAGCTCTGTTGGAGGAGTTGCCCAAGGTGAGTCAGTCTCCCCCAAGCATCAGGACTACTTCAATTAAAAATAAAAGGAAAGTAATTGTAGTGGGTGATTCCCTTCTGAGGGGAATGGAGGGCCCCATATGCTGGCCAGACCCACACCACAGGGTGCCACCCTGGGGCCCAGGTTAGGGACATTACTCATAAACTCTTCAGACTGGTATGGCCGTCGGACTATTAACCACTGATGTAGTCACCATCATAGAAACATGGTGGGATGACTATCATGACTGGAGTGCTGCAATGGATGGCTATAAGCTCTTCAAATGGAATAGGCAACGTAGAAAAGGTGGTGGGGTGGCTCTCTATCTTAGTGTTTTGATTGTGTAGAAGTCAACAACAGGGATGGAGCGGTTGAATGTTTATGGGTAAGGATGAGGAGGCAGGCCAATGAGGCAGATCTCCTGTTGGGAGTCTGTTATAGACCACCCAACCAGGATGAAGAGGTCAATGAAGAGTTCTATAGACAGTTGGCTGAAGCCTCACAATCAGCAGCCCTTGTTCTCATGGGGGACGTCAACTTACTAGACATCTGCTGGAAATACAATACGGCAGAGAGGAAACAGTCCAGGAAGTTCCTGGAGTGTGTAGAAGACAACTTCCTGACTCAGCTGGTAAGCAAGCCCATCAGGGGTGGTGCCTTCCTAGACCTGCTCTTTACTAACAGAGAAGGGCTAGTGGGAGATGTGGTGGTCGGAGGCTGTCTTGGGCTCAGCGACCATGATAGTTTTCAATTCTAGGCAAAGTAAGGAAGAGGGGCAGCAAAACTAATTCCATGGATTTCTGAAGGGCAGACTTTGGCCTTTTTAGGACACTGGTTGAGATAGTTCCTTGGGAGATGGTCCTAAAAGGCAAAGGGGCCCAGGAAAGCTGGACCTTGTTCAAGAAGGAAGTCTTAAAGGCACAGGAGCAGAGTGTCCCCATGTGCCGCAAGATGAGCTGGTGGGGAAAAACACCGGCCTGGCTGAACAGGGAGCTTTTGCTGGGACTTAGGAGAGAGAGGAGAGTCTACCAGCTCTGGAAGAAGGGGCAGGCTACTCAAGAAGAATACAGGGATTTAGTTAGGTCATATAGAAAGAATATGAGAGAGGCAAAAGCTCAGCTAGAAATGTCTGGCCGCTGTGGCAAGAGATAATAAAAAGCAGTTGTTCTAATACATTAATAACAAAAAAAGAGTCAGAGAGAATCTTCATTCCCTATTGGACGAGAGAGGGAACATTGTCACCGAGGGCAAGAAAAAGGCTGAGGTACTTAACGCTGCCTGGTCTTTAATAGCCAGAGCAGTTCTCCTCAGGGTATTCAGCCCCCTGAGCTTGAAGACAGGGATGGAGACTGGAATAATCCCCTCATAATCCAGGAAGTGGTAGTGAATCACCTGCTAAGCCAATTGGACATGCACAAGTCTATGAGGCCAGATGAGATCCACCCAAGAGTGCTGAGGGAGCTGTCGGAGGAACTTGCCAAGCCTCTCTCCATCATTTATCAGTGATCCTGGTCAACGGGGGAGGTTCCGGATTACTGGAAACTTGCTGATGTGATGCCCATTTGCAAGAAGGGCAGGAAGGAGGATCTGGGGAACTACACACCTGTCAGCCTGACCTTGGTACCGGGGAAGATTATGGAGAGGTTCATCTTGGATACACTCACATGGCAAGTATGGGACAACTGGGTGATCAGGCCCAGCCAACATGGGTTCATGAAGGGCAGGTCCTGTTTGACCAACCTGATCTCCTTCTATGATCAGGTGACCCACCTAGTGAATGAAGGCAAGGTGGTTGATGTTGTCTACCTGGACTTCAGTAAGGCATTTGACACCATCTCCCACAGCATCCTGTTCAACAAGCTGGCGGCTTATGGCGTAGACAGGCGGACTCTTTGCTGGGTTAAAAACTGGCTGGCTGGCCAAGCCCAGAGGGTTGTTGTAAATGGAGTTAAATCCAGTTGGCGACTGGTCACAAGTGGGGTCCCCCAGGGTTCAGTTCTGGGGCCAGTCTTATTTGATATTTTTGTCAATGACCTGGATGAGGGGATTGAGCGCTCCCTCAGTAAATTTGCAGATGACATGAAACTAAGCAGGAGTGTTGATCTGCTGGAGAGTAGGAAGGCTCTGCAGAGGATCTGGACAGGCTGGAGCAATGGGCTGAGGCCAGTTGTATGAGGTTTAACAAAGCCAAGTGCCAGGTCCTGCACTGCGGTCACAACAATCCCATGCAAAGATACAGGCTTGGGGAGGAGTGGCTGGAAAGTGTCTGATGGAAAAGGACCTGGGTTTGCTGGTGGACAGCCAGCTGAACATGAGCCAGCAGTGTGCCCAGGTGGCCAAGAAGGCCAACGGCATCCTGGCCTGTATCAGAAATGGTGTGAGCAGCAGGAGTAGGGCGGTGATTGTACCTCTGTACTTGGCGCTCATGAGACCGCACCTTGAGTACTGTGTCCAGTTTTGGGTGCCACAGTATAAGAAGGACATTGAGATGCTGGAGCAAGTGCAGAGAAGGGCAACAAAGCTGGTGAAAGGGCTGGAAAGCATGTCCTATGAAGAGCGGCTGAGGGAACTGGTTCTGCTTGGAGTAGAGGAGGCTGAGAGGAGACCTCATTGCTCTCTACAACTACCTGAAAGGAGGTTGTAGCGAGGCTGGTGCTGGTCTCTTCTCCCAGGTAACTAATGACAGGACAAGAGGTAATGGCACCAAGTTGCACCAGGGGAGGTTTAGATTGGGTATCAGGATGAAGTTCTTCACTGAAAGAGTGATTAGCCGTTGGAACAGGCTGCCCAGGGAAGTGATGGAGTCATCAGCCGTGCAGGTGTTCAAAAAACAGGTAGATGTGGTGCTTCGAGACATGGTTAGGGAGATGTTGGACTAGATAATCCTAGAGGTGTTTTCCAACCTAAATGATTCTATGATCTACAAGCCTGCTTGCTTTATAGGTACTTTCTGTTCTGTAGAGCACAAGACACTAAGCAAAAACTTTTCACTCATTCTACAGACAGGGAAGAGTGAAAACTTAATATGTATTTAAACGGTTGGACTTGATCTTAATTTTAACAATTTAATTTTAATTTAAACAATTTAATTTAAACAATTTAACAAATTAATTTAAACAATTCTGTGATTCTGGAGTAAGTGTTAGAAAGCTGTCCTTGTGATGTTTTAGGACTCTGCTATCATTTTTAGAATATACTGCAAGAAAAATTCAATTTTCTAATTTTTTTTTAATGGAAGGTTAAGCTTGAATCAAACACAATATTACATAGCAGACAAGCTTTAATAGAATTACAGATATTTTTATGACTGACAGGATTGCTCACAGTTACATGCAATAATACAAGCAGAGGAGACAGTGCAATGGTGAGACTTAAATAAGAAAAGGGGTTATTTCATCTTTTCCTAACCAATAGGTCAGATTCATTCTTGGTCTGATGAGGTATGGCAATCCCAGTAGCCTGTAAGTAATGGGTAAGTATGGAAACGTGAAAACTATGGACCAGCATAAAGAATAACTCTGTTCAGACATTTTCATCTGAGTACTGATCTATATTTCTCCCTAGTTTGTATGATCCGCTCTTAGTTCATTCCTGTGTCGCTTTTCCTTTAATGGCACCTTCATACACTTTATTTTATATCTCTCACTGAATTAAAACAGGCCATAGCATGTTGTTTTGTTACATACTGAGGCTTTAAGTTAACTTCTGTTGGATATTTACATTAAGTTGAGAAGGTTGGTAAATTGAATATCAAATCTCCAGAGATGTTTGGAAAGGGAATGTTACAAAGGGAGGAAGTTAAATGTTTGGTATAGTATTCTCTTGCTGGCATCCCATTACATATAGTAAGTGGTATTTCTTGCTCATTTTGCTCCGAGACGCCAGATTCTGTTGGTTTGGAAGTATAACAGATACTGTTTATATGAAATTATTGTTCATATATACCATTTTCCCAGAGTACCTCTGTTATCCTTTGTGGTGTCTGGCCATAGAACAATCCCACAATACATGCACATATATCAAGACAGTACAGAAGATTCATAACACTCAGGGGATCATATATGTGTAGTTTAGTATTCATTTCAGCAAAGCGCTTACATATGTGAATTATTACATCTCTACTAACCAAAGCAATGGATTCAGGCATACATTAAAATGCTTTACTGAATTAAGAACTAAACAAGTTATCCAAACAATCCCATCTTTAGAACTCTGTTGTGGGTCCACTGATTCTTTCAGAGTGGTTGAATCTTTAACTCTGTTAGTGGTTCTGCGTTTTATAGAATATCCATTTAGAGCCCACTGTTTATCTCACTATAATTATACCTACTTTTTCTAAACTGCCGTAAGAGCATTAACTACCTTCTGAGACTTCTGAAAAACGCAGCAATCTCTGTAGACAACTTCTGTGTTCTGTTCCATGTGCAGACATCTGCAGCAAAACTGATAAAAGCCTATTCTTCTCTGTGAGGTTCTAAATGCCATCATCTCATAATCCGCTATACTGCTCTTGCCATAATTGTCTCTGTGCGAAACTGACAGAATGAGATTTGCACACCTGAGTAAATATGTTCCATTTCTGTGGGATAACACTGACTTCTGGTAAGATATAAGCTCAGTTACAGAGGTTTCCCCTTATGAGTTCTTGAGACCTTTTTGCTGGGTTTTAACATTGAAGCTGAGTTCAGTGCATTGGCAGAAAACAGAAGTCCTTATTCTGCCGTCTTCTCTCATTAGACATTCAAATCTTGAAAAAACATGTAGGATTTTGAATCATCTGGGACTCATTATTGCCAAAGGCTTTAAAATCCATTGTAGTAGTAAAGTGTGTATCCCAATGGCTCCTGTTCAGCATGTCGTTATGAAAACAGAAGCAACTGTAAATACTTCTAGAACATTTTGAAATCTGTGTTATATTGAGGTTCATAAAATAAAACACCTACAGGGCCTATGATGCTGAGAACAGGCCTTTTTTTCTGAGGAAAAGATATCAGAAGCATAACTTTGTTCAGCCCGTCATTTTGTGTGTTTTTATGTATTTAGAGAGAGAGGGATAATGAGAAAGAGGGAGAAGTCTACTGGATAGAAAATAGGAATTTGCTTTTTAATGCTGGCTTTTCTAGACAATTGAAGACAGAAGCCACTTAGGGTTTGGTTTTGTGGAAGCTTGTGTGACTCGCGAAGTATGTGTTAGTATACAGTCAACTACCACATCTCTTATGCTTCAATAGGATCTGGAAATATGCAGCAACTTCTGGTAACATTTTTGTGTTCACTTCACCTATTTCAAAAATAAATAGAAGCAGGTTATTCTTGTTTGAGGAAAAACGTTGCCACAAACACCCTCAGACAGATGACTGCTCACTGCTGTCAAGAGGTATGCCTAAAGGAAAATTTGGAAGTGTGCATGAATGGAGACAACAGACATATCTGCTAGGCAAGCTCCCGGGCTTTCCTCTTGGTAAGAACAAAATATGATGCAATTGTGAAATACAGTAGTTATTCCAAGAATTTTCTATCACGTGGTTCTGTTCTTAGCCTGTAATGAGGGAGAATTTTTCAGGTTTGAATCATGTTCAAGGTAGTATCAGTTATGGTCTGTATCTGTGGTTTTTACTTGATTTAATAATATAAGACATTAGTAAAACCATGAAAAATGTTTCCTAAGTATAAAGATGGAATAATACTGGTCATTCAGTTAAAGATCTTTCAACTAAATCAATCATTTGTGTTTCAGTAACTTTGTATAAGTCTAAATCTTTAAATCTTACTAAGCAGTTACATTTTTTAAATAAATAAATATATATTCATTATGTCAGGTAAAAAGCTGTGAGCAGGTTTTCAATTCCTATTCTTGTAGCCTTTTTCATCCCCAAATAACAAACCCATGCAAAAAAGGAATAGGTGCAACATATTGTAAATTATGGAAGACCACCTGAAAGTTAACTTCTGATATTTTCCAAATCCATCTGCCTAGTAGACTTCCCAGGAGTCAAAAAATCGTGCTCAGAATTACAAGGAAAAGGGATAACAAAATTAGGAATCAAGAGGGGATTTCATAGACTGTATCACACAGCTTCCTTTCCTTCTGGGAAAAAGACTTCTGTGGTATGGCATGGAAGGCTGGCTACAGAGAGTGGTGAATTCCCAATATGAACCAGCCTGGAAGAAGAGTGTTGCCAGGCTCTGGGCTGGTGTTGCCAATGAATGTGATTTCCAACAAACTGACAATAAAATTTGGGGCTGCAGCTGACCTCCCCTTCCAATGTGCCTTATGTTCCCAGCTACATGAAGTACTCACCATATAATGCTGGGTTATAGGTTAGCTGCAGCATGTCACTTACTCGAGATTCAAATCTGCCTCTTTTGAGCTTCCTTCTTTCCCCAAATTTGGCCTTATCTACAAACATCTACCAGCCTGAAAATTACTTTTGCATTTGCCCTGCAGCAGGTGTGCAGTTGTTTTAAATTCTTTTTACAAATGAAGGGACAAATCTCTAGGCAGTTCATCTACTCTATTAACTTAATCTTCAAGAATGAAATTAACTGAGTATACATTTATTAGTTTTGCTCCTATTGTGAAAAAGTAACAGCTGACTTTTCCATGAAATGAGGGTTTTCTCTAAATACTGAAATACCTGTGGTAAAGATAGGTAAAAACTGTAAACATTGGCTTTGGCTAAGCTTATGTCACATTTAGGGGGTGAGTTTTCATCAAATATTCATGCTATCAAGTTTTATAGGCACAAAAAATTCATGGAAGATGAATTTCATCCTGTGTACAAAAGTGACTATGTTTATCTTTCTGTCCATCCCGCTCTTGTCACTTGCCATTGGAAATGAGCCCCTTATCAGTCACCAGTTTGTGGGAGCTGTGGGGTGCTGCATTTTTGCAGTTGTACTGCTGGCAAGCATGAGTGGAGACCACAGAATGTGGCTAGGGAATATGGATAGTCTGAAATCCCCACTGTTTTCTTGCATAGAATTTGGGTCTGATCCTAGGGTTTATATTCTATTGGAAAGGCATAATCAGCCCACCATTCAGAAATGAATATGGATTTTTACAGAGACCAAGTTGTTTTCCCTTCATTCCCCCGCTTCTCCTGTTCCTGTGCTACAGTGCCAGTGCTACTTGCATTTGCTCTTGGCAGTGTTGGGAACAGAGGCCGTGGCAGCATCATGCAATTGTGAAGCAGGTAGAGATTAACAAGGATCTAAAAATCTCTCTTTGTAGCTTTGGTGGGGACTGTTCACCAGAGAAGTTCAGCTTTTTTTAGTATGGTGTTTCTGTCTCTACTGGGTCTATATTTGAGTCATCCAGTATCTAGCTGGGTTTGCCTTGTCTTACCAGAAAATCTGTGCTCTCAGCCGTGCTGTCCCTTGGAAGTCTGGTGCGCGGGTAGCACACGCTGCTGGAGATGTGATCTGTAGAACAATACTGTCATGCTCCTCTCTACTAGAAGAATTTATTTAGAAATATCTCTACTTAAGAGACCAATAGGAGTTCCCTCCTCTCCATCTCCTGCACAGAGGGGAATACTTGCCAAGACAAAGGGACCTGTTCACTGCCTTGTGAAATAAGTTTTCCTTTTCTTAGCTAGAGGTAGTTTATGGCACCTTCTTGGGTGTAGTTCAGTACAATCCTGTTAAACTGGGAGTTCTCTCCCATTCCGGGACTGTCTCCCTGACATATTGTGGATTTCATGATGAGTAGTACCCACAATAGCTATATAGCAAATGTAACTCTTTAGAGTTTTGAAAAAAGGATAACAGAACTTAGTCCGTAAAAAGCATAATGGAAACTTAGTGATATCTCTTCCATAATGATTTTAACAAACAATGATATCAGCATGATTTTAATAACTTTGGTATTATTATGACTTTGATACTGTCTTTATAAATATTTTGATTCATTCAAGCAACCAAAACCAAATTTGTGCAAAATATTCAAATGTGTACATAAACACCATGAGAAAATTGTGCGTACAGAGATTTTAGCACCATCTCTGATAATAATGAATTTCTGGCTAAAAATGATACTGGCTGACTAACTCCATTTTGACATATGGCACCCCATTTTGAAACAATTTGTTTTATTTAGGCTGACCTAAATTCTCCTTAAAAGGTCATGTATGGAAACCAGTGATGAGCCAGACATCTGAGGATGCCTTTGTGGTACGTCATCTTTCTGCAATTTCAGCCAGAAAAATGCACTTGTCTCTACATTTGTGTGCAGCAAGACTGACACCTCATAAGCTATTGGATCAGTGTAACTGGTGGTGTTTTCCCCATGGTTATAACAGTGTTATATACAATACTCAGTTGTAGTCAAAGGTGAAGCTCAAAATGAAGCCTCTGACTGTGCTCTGCCTGCATTAGCAATAGGAAATAATAATAAGCATAGTTTTCAAAATTCTGGTTCATAATAAAATCCTCAGATATTTTCCCCATGTTAGCAGACACGGCTCGACTGAGGTCAGTCCATTTTTGGTCACACAGCAGCAAAGATGTAAGGGAATGTCTTTTTTTTTCTTTTTTCCTTTTTTTTTTTTTTTTCTTTTTTTTTTTTTTTTTCCCTTCTGCCCTTCACAGCCTTCACAAAGGTTGCTCAGATTGGTGTCTCTTCTCCCAGGCAAGGAGATGACAGTCACTAATCATTGCCAACTCCTCCACTGACAAAGACTGAATTTTTAATGGAATTAGCAAATTCCTTTCTTAAAAATGTGAATCCCTCCATCAGTCTCCTTAATCTATGTTAACTATTGTGCCACTTGGCACCAAAGCAACTTTTAGACGTGCTCTCTGTGCCAGATACTCAGTTCCATAACTACAAAGTATTACCTTTAAGGCTAACTGCTTAGCAGGGGTGGACAGGAACACTCCATGATGTAAGGAGTAGGATGTAGGGACGCTCAGGAAAATGGGAGGAATACAGCAGGCAAGTGCTCATACTGTGTAATTAATCAGAGCTGCTTTTGCCGAGGTGAGGGGGGAAAAAAAGTAGAACTTGACCTCAGCCTCCATGGGATGGCAGAGTTGCTGTCTTTCATGCATTTTTAAAGTTTTGTTTTGTTATTGTTTTGTTTTCTTTCTGGGAGGGTTTTGCTGGTAGATGCTAATTGTGGAAGGTGGCAATATGGTGTTGCTTGAGCTATATTTGTGTGGAGACAGGAGGAGAAAAATGGGAGATGGGCTTCACATCCTGGTTGGGTTAAGATCTTTTACTGCATTCATACAAGCCTAATATTACTGGCTTTTTTTGTATAAATTCAGCACAAGATTGATACGGCAGCTGCTCCATCTCTAATTATACAGGTGCATAGTACTCCAGAATATCCTGGGAAGGAGACTCATTGACTATAAATTTCAGACAAGTTTCATGGCAATTGTTCTTCTGCTGTAAGGGGCATTGGAAAGATTTGGTATCTCTGAAGCTTAATGCTCACGAGTGTTCCCCTCTGGGAAGCCGTGACCCTAAACCAGGGCTGAACATTAGTGTAAAATTGAGTTGAAAACTAAAAGGATGATCCTTAAGTTTTCATTTCACCTTGTGGAGAAGAGACCCAATTAAGGCTATTTTTAGCTTTTAAAAACAATTTCTTTTTACTTATAAGGTGAATTGGTAGTTTTCTCACATTTGCACTGAGCTGTTCATGCCATGTTATTTGTCCCAGAAACATATAGAATGCAGTGCCTCAGTGAAAAGGCACTTTGAAAAGGGATATTCTCCATTAAATCACTAGAAATGAACAGAAAGTAGTCAGAAGGAAATTCAATAACTATTTCAGCATTCAATGTTACTGTTTTCTGTACTTTTAATAATGATGATCACTCTTTATAGGATATGCCTTTAAACAGAAAGTAAGCTCTGAAATAACGTACAAATTTGCAGAAAACAAGCTAGACAGTTTTTCATCATTTAGTGAGAAATAGATGAATAAATGCCTGGTTTAGTTATGGTTTAATTTGCTGCTTTTAAATGTTGGAGCATTTAGTAGCCATAAGGGAATAATAATGTAAAGCAAGCCATATAGGTATGTTAAAAACACTACTAATGAACTATTTTTTTTCTATACTAACGTCTGAATTTAGCCTTGCCAAAAGAAAGTGCCTCAACAAAACATGTGTCTTTTCCTCCTTTCTCCAGAGTGACTTATTAATGGGTTGTTGAGTGGCAAAGGAACCTGGTGTTCATTCCCACATTAATATTTTATCAAGTGCTAACAGCGCTGCAGTATCTACAAGACCCAGAACTACTCACAGGAGCTGTGTCAGTACAAAGTGTGCTTGCCCTCCGAGTGAGACTGGATTATTAAATTAGAAGCCTAGACAAGATTACCATGCCATGTTAAGCAGCTATCTTCGTATATTTAATTTGTGTAATTAACTCTGCCGATATTTTAAGAGTAAAAAGTGCTATGCAGGTTTAATTGTCTATCATGCTCAGGTTGTGATGTATTTCCCAGCAGGGAGGTTTCTTTCCAGGCATAACTTCCTTCAATAAGTTTTCTCAAACAACATTTTTAAGCAAAATTTTTACAAACTTGACCTATGCTGTGCATATATGCCTCTAAATTTTGGAAGAGGTACATGAAAAATTAATGATTTCAGTAAGGAGCTCTTATCCAGCAATTTTCTGTAAACTGTGTAAATATAGTTAGACGTTTACATTTAACCTATAATAGGTTACTTGAATGTAAACAATTTTTTTCTGAAAGCGCAGAAGATACTTGATTATGGTTGCAGATTTGGACTTGATTTTAAATTGTGCTGGGCAAACTTTGGAGTTTTTTTGGTTTGGTTTGTGTTGTTTGGGGGTTTTTTGGTGTTGTTTGGCAGGGTTTTTTGTTGTTTGGTTGGGTTTTTAACTATCCGAGAAACCACTGCCTGATTGAAACATAGAATCCCCAGGGCTGGGCTGTAAGGAGAGTTTCAGGCATGGCTGGGAGTGAACCTTGCACTGGAATGGTTTGCGTGATCTTGTAGCTTGGTGCATGTGCCACCGCACTCCTGACTGCAGCACGCTCTTGGACAAGAAAGCGATGCCATGTCCAGTCTGCATGAGATCACTTGAGGCGCGACTGTGAGCAGTGCTGTGTCAATAGCATCAAACAACTCCTGTGTTGTGGAGAGCTCTTTGCGTGCTCTCAATGTGGACGAAATAGCTGATATCGTCAGTTAAAATAGTGCATATACTTCATGGTGGAGACACACAAGCAGTTTTAGTGTTTCTTTGACACTTGTTTGCCGTCGTAGAATCATAGAATATAGGGGTTGGAAGGGGCCTCTGGAGATCATCAAGTACAACCCCTAAGTCATAAATAGCTGTAATATTTTAGAAGCATTATACTGCATTAATTACAGAAGTAGGCAGGACCCATGATACAAACAGAAACATAAGAAAATCTGGACTGCCTAACTAAAGGTAGGGCTTTAAAAAAAAATCTAGAATATTCTGAACTTGGGCAGGGAATTGTCTTCCTGCAAGATAAGTCAGAACAATTTTTCCCATCCTATGATTTAGCAGTCTGGATCACAATCTGAGTGTTAATTAAGTAGAATTTGAGAGATGTTAATATTTTAATGTATTCGGCAATTCCGTTGTATTTTACCTGTGTGCACTGTACAAATATCACAAAAATGAAAGGAATTATTTTATGTAAACACATCACTGGCTAATCTGTTACATTTTTTCCTACAGCTACTGCAGTCTGTGCTGCTTGTGTGATTTTCTGTGGCAGTACTGGCACGAGCTGTTAATAAATTAAGCCTATAGCCTCTTGATGGCAGTGTATTTCCTTCTTGAGTTCACAGGCCTTACAGAACATTTATGTCTCATTACAGCCAGTACAGCAGTTTATGCCCTAATAAATCAGAGGAGCTTTGCAAGAGATGATCTTGACAGTAATGAATCTTTCTGTTGGCATTTCCACTTCACAGACACAAATAATGAAGCAAAACTGCCCCATCTGGCCACTCAGTAAGAGTCAAATCACAGTGGGAAGCTGTTTTCTCAAGCATGACAAAGGTCATTGTGTGCAGCAGGAGTGAGCGATAGCAGGTTGTGCTGTGAGTGACAGTGTAGAATGAAGCCATTTGTGAGCTTTTATCATTATAATTACATTTATTAGCTGTGCTGCCAAGGTTCTCCCCGCCCTTCTACCAAGTCTGTGTGCTCTTGCATCAAAAGCTACCTTAACTGATTTCTGCAGATTATTTGGGGAGCTATTGGTTATTGCACAGAAATTTATTTAATCAGCTCAATCAGCTGTTGAAGTATTATTATTAAGGTCTCTCACAGTAATTTAAAGGGAAAAAAAAAAGATCTCTGCAAATTTACTGCCTTGAAAGAGCAAAAACTGGCAAAAGAGGCTGTATACTAGTTATGAGCAAATAGATAAAACAGGTTCACTCTGCTTTAGGAGCATACGGCAGAAATACAGGATATGTCATGTCGGATTGGCCAGCGGGTCCTTTGAGCCTGCTGTCTGGCCCTTGGCAGTCCGTGAGCAGGTGAGCTTTCCACCTGCTCTAAAATCCTCCGTTCTCAGGCTTGACTTTGTTGTTGCACTATTCACTTGTTAACAAAGTCCTTGCAGCACAGAACTTGGATACACACCAAGAATCCTTGAAGATTTTTCGAGGGCCCTTCGCAGAACACCTTCTGCATTCTGAACTTCCACAGCTCTACATTCAATGGTACCACATCTCTATTTTCAAGTATATTTCTTCCTTACTGATTTTTTCCTGCTTGATACCTGTTGAGGTTTAGGTTCAATCCACCAGACCTACAACGGATGGTCTCTGTCAACCCCTCTTTCCCACCCCCCAGACAGAGCAAGAGAAAAAAGATAAGGGAGAGAGACTTATGGCCCCCTCCCTTCCCAAATGGGAGAGGAAGGGAATGAGAGACAAGCTTCCAGATTAGAAAACTAAAACAGCTTTAAGGAAGAAAATAATATAGAATATATACAAATATACAAAACCAGTATTGAACCCAACCTCCCCGTGATGGCAATTACGTCACCGTCACCACTGAGGCTGGAGCAGGCACTGGCAAAGTCCCAGAATGGGCTCAGCAGCTGATGGGAACCAAGTTCAGGAACACACAAATCAGGATCAAAGGCAGGGCTGAGAAGAAGGGAAGGCCAAAGGGTAGGGTCCTGAAGGCAAGAAGACCCTAAGG
>JAVFHW010072953.1:0-30259 GCA_032159205.1 Eurystomus glaucurus suahelicus
ATTTGACGGACAAAAGTGAATAATTGCAACTCTGAGCAGTGAAAAATATATTGGAACTTCTGTTTTGGTTGTTCTTAGATGTCCTGTTATTTGGTGAGAGAATCTGTCCCATTCTACCAACAGGGACTTAACTTAGGCATTGTTTAAAATAAATCTGTGTCCTGATTTCACATGGAACATCTATTAAGATTTGGATATTGAATTCATCTTTTTGATCAAGTTTTCCATTTGTGTTGACTTGTTAGCTACATGCAAAAAGCCATCCGAGAAGCTGGATTATCTCAGTTGGCCGTGCTGCTTGTTGTCTGTGTTCCCAGGTATTTTACTCAGGTGCCTGGTTATTATTGGTCCTGAAGTATGTAGGTGTCATCTGGAAGAAGTGGCCAGATTGGCAAGCTGAAGCCCTCAAATTTTATTATCGATGCTGCAGTCAGCAGCAACAGCTTCCACAATAACTTGCCCACCTAGGCTGATGGGGATCAGTGGAGAGAGGTCATTTTTGGTGCTGGTGAAGTGGTTAGTTCTCCACAAGCCTGTTCAGTTTCTGGTTGCCTTGCCAACCCAGGTATTAACTACCCTGAAGGTTTTTGTCCTGTGGATATGCCAAGCTGAAACCACTGATACCTGTTACATAGAACATTAAACTGGCATAGAGGGATAGCTGTTTTCATTTCTCCTTGCTTTAGATGGGTCTCATGATCCACAGAGGTGTGATGTTTGTCACTGGCCTCATTTCCCACCTCTCTGTCTGTCTCATACTCTGAGACACCAAGAGGCTGCTTTTAAACTTGTGTAAGGGTCTGTCTATGGAGGGAGACTGCAGCAGCAGAAAGGGCTCAGCCTGTGCACTGCAACCTTTCTGTGGGTATCCTGTTCAAAACTCGGGCTCTTTGTGCTTCCTGGTGATGTGATGTATTGATGATGTGTGACTGGCTTGGAAGTGGATTTATAGTGTTTGTGGGGAGAGAATTTCAAGCTTTGTTTGCTGATGTTATTGTCTATAACTTGCTATGTTTTCAGCTTTCCAGCTGGTAAAAGCAATCTGGGGAATATCAGCAGAGCACATAAAGTAGGGAGATGGATGTGTTCAAAGTGGATTTGGATGTTGGAGCATGCATTTGTTTCTACAGTATTTTGTTCCACTTCCCCTTGGTCTCTCTGCTAGATGGTCCAGATAGGTGAGGAACGAGTGTGTGTGGGGACAACTATTTCCTCAGGCAGGGCTGAATCTCTGCCTTGCTGAATAGCATCGTCTGTGTAATGAGCATTTCCCCAGCTGTGGAGTGAGACCGTGTGTGTTGCCCTGCAGCATTATCCTGGGATGTGTCCAAAGCAGCTTGGGTAGCAGGCTGAGGAAGGTGGCTCTCCCCTTTTATTCTGCGCTCATGAGACCCCACCTGGAGTACTGTGTCCATCTCTGGAGTCCTCAACACAGGAGAGATGTAGACCCTTTGGAGCAGGTCCAGAGGAGGGCCATGAAGATGATGCAAGGGCTGGAACCCTTCTGCTGTGAGGACAGGCTGAGAGAGTTGGGGTTGTTCAGCCTGGAAAAGAGAAGGCTCCAGAGAGACCTTGTGGCCTTCCAGTATCTGAAGGGGGCCTACAAGAAAGCTGGGAAGGGACTTTTTCAAGGGCTTGTAGTGATAGGAAAAGGTGTAATGGGTTCAAACTGGAAGAGGGGAGATTTTAATGAGAAATTAGGAAGTTTTTCATTGTGAGGGTGGTGAGACACTGGAACAGGTTGCCCAAAGAAGTTGTGGATACCCCAACACTGGATGTGTTCAAGCCACGTTGGATGGGGCTTTGAGCAACGTGGTCTAGTGGGAGGTGCCCCTGCCCATGGCAGGGGGTTGGAACTAGATGATCTTTAAGATCCTTTCCAACCCATACAATTCTGTGGTTCTATTATTATCTTTCCCTTCCTGTAACAGGGTTGCCCGGGGCAGGGTGTTTGGTGCTTAGAGCTTTAAAAAATACAACTGGAGAAAGCAAATGCAGAGCCCTGGTGTCAGTTAGTAGTGTCCAGTGTGGTGAGCATGCTGTGTTTGACCTCACTTGTCTTTGGCTGGCGAGGGCTAACGATGCACCTTTAGGTCTTCAGCTCCCTCAGCACCGCTTCTGATTGCAGTAAATTGCTTTGCTTTAGCAAAGCACCTGGTCAGAATCTGAGACAGTTTGTTGGCTCAAAACTGGGCTTAATAATGCACATGGTTAGAATAATCATGTGGGTACCTGACCAACACATAATTTGCTTTCTTTTAAGTTTTTGAGGGTTTTCTATTTGTTATTATTTAGTATTGTGCTGGATACGTGCAGTGTTGTGTTTACCGCTGGTTTTAAAAGGTGTTTTATTTTTACTTTCTGTGTCATTCCACCTGAATTTCACATCATTAATACTACGAATGTGCTTGTCGATATGTCAGTGATAATTCTAGGATGTTTGCTGCTGCATTTACATGGCTGGAAAGGCTTTCTGGCTTTTTGACGAGAAGTGGAGCATAAAACGGAGAGGAAATCGTTCTTTCTGCTGGTGTGCAAGACAGACAATGAGTAGGGGAATCGCTCCTAAACCCAGCATGCTCCTTAGGTGGTTTGTGGAAGGGAAACACCCTGAGGCCTCGATTGGTTCCTTTCATAATGTCCATGAGGACTTAAATTCACCGCAGGGACTGCTGCTGGTTTGCAGCTGGAGTGGGAAGAGGAGAGGATTTGGTGAACTCTCAGCTTGCTCAAATTACCTTTGCAAGTGGTGGCTGCATCAGAAAGGCTCTGAACCAGACAGCTGAAAGTACTTGAAAGGTAAGAGAAAAGGATTTTTATTTCCTTTGAGATTCCTCTTGTTTGCTCGGAATGAAAAACCCAGGCAATTTTTCTCTGACATCCCAGTGCAGATGCCCTCCAAGGCTTTGAAAGCCTTATACAAACATCAATAATCCTGTATTATGGGCATGTATTATTATTGCAAAATGTATAGCGGTATTTAATGTCACTCCATTTTGAAAGACTTAAGCTTTCCCAGGTTGTCGCCTCCAACCACATGGAACCACGTATCAGCTAAAGTAAATGAGAGTTTTGCTGTCGGATTTAATGGAGATGGGGTTTAACCTAGAAAGTAATTATTTTAGAATGCTTGTTCCTAGTAATTTCCATTTTAGGCTCTGGTTTCTGTGTGACAGTAGTTGTTTTAAAAGCCCTTTCTTTTGTCATGAGATCATGCTGGAATTTGATCACATGTACATGTTAATATTGCAGTAAACATTCTCAGTAATTGTTCAGTGTTTTCTCATCCAAAAGTTCTCCTCTGCCTCTTGCACACCTCTTCAGATTCGGTGGTGGAAGCTGGTATAAGTTCTTTACCACATAAAATGAAATAAATCACTCTTTCCACCATAAAAGTACTTTATTGATTGTACTTTATAATAAAAATGTCATATGTTGGATAAGTAAAATTGATCAAATGTGAGAGTTACAAATTTTTGAGCTGTGCAGGCAGCAAAACAATGATTTGTTTCAGGAAAGACTGACTTAATCTGGAAGCTAATGATTTAACAGAAGGGAGTTAGGTCATTTGTTACAAAATGCATGTTTATACTAACTCGTACTTTCTAATGAGTACATAGGATTTCGAAAGCAATCTCTTATTCGTGTGTAAACAGTTAATGCACCTTGCTTATCAGACATTGCAGAAGAATTAGCATGAAAGAAAAAGTACATATAAGGATGAATCTAGAAACTCATTATCTACCTGGCTGATTATAATTATGTTTTTCTATTCAGTATTTCAAATCACACCAAACTTCTGTAGTGTTAGGTAAAGTTCATTCAGTCTGGAAGTAAAGAGAAGGTAGATACTTGCAAAAGAAACAAGCTTGCTAAAGTAACGGTTGCACTTTTTTATTGGCAGTCATTGGTTGCGTTGATTACAACCATTAACTGCACGAAGACTGCAGAATATTGAGAACAGAATGCTGGTGAGTTTATCACAGCAGCTAGCATCGAATGATTACTGTGACCAATCCCAGAGAAATCTGATGCAGAGCTTTCTAAAGCGGATGAGGTTTGGAACAGTAGAATAGTTTCACCGCAGGAAATAAAGACAAATAATCCTACAGTTAAAGGAAATTATACTTATGGAAAGTCTGTAAAATTAGTAGCTTGTCTCAGATTAATGCTTTGCTGAGGAAAAGTACGTAAAGCAGAAGGAAAATGGGCTAGACTTCTTAGCATCTGAGTAGTAGTATCATCATCATTTTGTGCATGTTTTGACCCTCCCTTTACTTTTGCCAGACTGCCAAAAAAAAATAGTAGCCCCAATGGCTGAGTTCTGCTCTTTGGTGTTACTGACCTGGTTCGTTCTTTATTTCTAAGAGTGTTGCAAGATGTAATGACCATGACCATGACCATATCCCAGCTTACTTGGAGATGAGCTGGTTGATCAAGTTCTGTGCTGCTGCTTCTGCACCTCAGGACACAGCTTTGCCATGTGCCCCTGCAGGCACATTTGCTTCTCTCTACAGGCTGCTTTTGTAACATGCTTCCCTGCTCCCACATTTTCCTTTCCATGCTTTAAACAGTGTGGCATTGTACAGCCAACATCCATTTGAGGGCAGAGCGCAGGATGAATATTGATCACTGGTAATGCTTGTGTCTCCTGAGCCTCAATGCTGCCTTCCTAGTGTGGGTCAGACAGATCTGTTGCTGCTCTTCTTGAGAGTTACTGAAGCAAGTGATGGCTGTTTGGATATCAGCAACACTTTTGTGAACTTGCTAAGGATGTTCTGACATGTCTTCTAATATTTGTTGCTCAATTTGTGTTCCTCAAGAAACCTCCTCTGGCATTAGGATGGTTAAATGTGCCAGTTTTCCAACTTGGCAGTTAAGGAGAGCTATGAGGGACTAGAGACTGCAAAGATGCTGAGGGAACAGGAGCCCCTCTCTTACAAGGAAAGGCTGAGAGCCCTGGGGCTGTTTAGCCTGGAGAAGAGAAGACTGAGAGGGGATCTTATCAATATCTAAAGGTCGGGGGGCAAGAGGATGGGGCCAGACTCTTGTCAGTGGTGTCCAGTGATAGAACAAGGGGCAATGGGCACAAACTGGAACCCAGGAGGTTCCATTTCAACAGGAGGAGAAATTTCTTTGCTGTGAGAGTGGGAGAGCCTGGCCCAGGCTGCCCAGAGAGGTTGTGGAGTCTCCTTCTCTGGAGAGATTCCAATCCCACCTAGACAAGATGCTGGGCACTGTGCTCTGGGTGACCCTGTTTTAGCAGGGGGTTGGATGAGATGATGTCCAGAGGTCCCTTCCAACCTATACCATTCTGTGATTCTGTGAAACTGCCAGCTCTCATGTCTGTAGCACTGTGGTACAACTTGGTGGCTTCTGTTCTAGCCCTAGCATGCAAAATGCTGTGCTCAAAAAATTGCACAGTGTACTCTCCTGTGGTGCATAGAAAGCTCAGGTCTCAGCCCATAGCTCCTTTTACTGCATCTCCTTTTTTTTTTGTTTCTGGCTGTTTTTCTTCAACTTTAATGTGTGTTGCTTCTAGTGTTGTGTTGTATAACTCTTGCTGCTTGGACACGTATCTCTGTGCCTATGTTCCATACTGCCCCATTTCTCAGTCTTTGGTATTGTAATTCTCTCTTCCTTTTCTGCAACTCTGGAGCTGTTCTAGACCTGCAATTCCCTTTTCCTGTGGCAACAAGTTTCCCTTTCTCTCCTCAATCCCATGTCCATGTTGCCTGGGTAGCACCTTGCTAAGTACCTACATCCAAGTCTGTATCAGCTCTTGCCTTGATTTGAAGCAGCATCCAGTCATAGAATCATAGAATTGTTTTGGTTGGAAAAGACATTTAAGATCATCAAGTTCAACTGCTAACCCAGCATTGCCAGGTCACCACTAAACCATGTCCCTCAGCACCACATCTCCATGGCTTTGAAACCCCTCCAGGGATGGGGACTCCACAGATGCCCTGCGCAGCCTGTTCCAGGGCTTGACCACCCTTTCAGGGAAGACATTTTTCTTAACATCCAACTTAAACCGCCCCTGGCACAACCTGAGGCCATTTCCTCTTGTCCTACCCCTTTTTACTTGGGAGAAGAGGTTTACCACTCCCCGGCTCCAACCTCCTTTAAGGGAGTTTTCAAGAGTGAGAAGGTCTCCTCTGAGCCTGCTTTTCCCCAGGCTCAACAACCCCAGGTCCCTCAGCCACTCCTCACAAGACTTATGCTTCCCCAGCTTTGTTGCCCTTCTCTGGACATGCTCCAGCCCCTCAATGTCCTTCTTGGAGTGTCCCTCACATCTCCTGTGGCTGACTCGGTGCTAGCAGAAGATAATACTGGCCCCAAATCTTCAATCACTGCCCTGTAGGATGGAAAAAGACTTAGAGAGTTAGGTCATTGGAGTCTTTCACATAAATACTGTAGGTTCTCTCCATCTTTGATCATCCCGTGCTTTCCCCTGCAAAGGCTGCAAAGAGATGAGCAGGGTTTTTTCTATCCCTTTCCTTAGGAGAATCTTCTGTGCCTCGTACATCTGACTGTTAGACATTCTTTCCTGAATTAGTCCTTTCCCAAATCTGCCATTATTGCCAGTTATATGTATGACATGATAGTCTCCATGAAGAACCAGTTAAACCCACTCTTTTTAACAGCAGGGGAAAATATCTTTATTACATGATGAGGAAACCAAAAAAAGCCATCCTCTTTCATTATACTTGACAGAAATGCTTATGTTCAGGGGTTTTTCCTCCTGAGGGATCTCTAAACCCAGGAAAATCTGAGATCAATTTGTGGTTCCCATGAAGCCTAGATTAGTAATGACATCATGTTACAACCCAGAATGCTATTCAGCACTTGATGCTGATCAAAGGGATTTTGTGCAATTTTATCTGTCTTTTTTGAGCCAATGGGGTGGTTTGGGGACTCATCTACAGGGATTTGGACATAGACCCCACAAAACAAAGTTTTTGGTGTTTCCTGCAATGGACTGTGATGAGAATGTGTAGAATTTAGATGTTAAATTTGTTCAGAGCTTCAAAGCAAACTCTTATTAATTGATTTGTTTCAGAAGCCTGCATGGTAGAAGAAGAAAGTTATGGTTAGTTTCTGTGACTCTTTGAGGAAGGGGAGTCTTGGGGAACAGAAAAGCAGCTGGGTTGGGTTGGGAAAGCTGCGTCTTTGGTCACAAACAGGTATCTTCAAAACCTCAGAAGACAGAGAGTGGGAATGCAGACCAGCATACCTTTCCCTGCTTCATTTCTCTTAAGTTAAATGTAGAGAAGTGCTGGATGGAGGGGAAAAAACCTAACCAAACAAATTGCTACTTGGGAATAAGCAGCAGAGATAATTCCTCTATTTAATTTCTTAATATAAGGTAAAGAATTGTAGACTGAATCTTGAAATGCATACCCTGTTTTGGTTATGTCCATGATGATTTTTCATGAAGAGAGATGGAATAATAGAATTGCTCTGGTTGGAAGAGACTTTCAGGATTATGAAGTCCAACCATTAACCCAGCACTGCCAGGGCACCACTAAACCATGTCCCTCAGCACCACATCTACATGACTTTTAAACCCTTCCAGGGATGGGGACTCCACCACTGCTCTGGGCAGCCTGGGCCAGGCCTTGACAGTCCTTTCAGGGAAGAAATTGTTCCTCGTGTCCAACCTAAACATCCTCTGGCCCAACTTGAAGCTGTTTTCTCTTGTCCTTTCACTTGTCACTTGGGAGAAGAGACCAAACCCCACCTGGCTCCAGCTTCCTTTCAGGAAGTTGTCGAGAGCAAGGAGATCTCCCCTGAGCCTTCTTTTCTCCAGGCTCAAGAACGCCAGGTCTGTCAGCTGCTCCTCGCAAGACTTGTTAGGCTATCACAAGTAAACTGAAGGATGTGATTGGAAAAGCCAATATGGATTCATCAGGGGCAAAACATGCTTAACAAACCTGATCGCATTCTACGACAGGGTGACCCTCTTGGTCGACTCTGGGCGAGCGGTGGACGTAGTCTACCTGATCTTCTTCAAGGCTTTTGACATGGTCCCCCACAGCCTCCTCCTTGAAAAACTAGCATGTTATGAGCTAGACAAGAGGTCTGTGCGGTGGGTGAGGAACTGGCTGATGGGCTGTAGCCAGAGAGTGGTGGTAAATGGTTCATTTTCAAAATGGCAACTGGTCACTAACAGGGTCCCCCAGGGATTAGTGTTGGGCCCAATGCTGTTTATGTCTTCATAAGTGCCTTGGATGCCAGGATTAAGGGCAACCTGATGAAGTTTGCTGACAACACAAAAATAAGTGGGGTAGTTGACGCTCCAGAAGGGAGAGCCACCCTCCAGGAGGATCTGGGCAGGCTGGAGGAGTGGGCTAGCAGGAACCTTATGAAGTTCAATGGGGACAAGCATAGGGTCTTGCACCTGGGAACACATAACCAAGGAATGCAGCTCAGATGGGGATCCACCTGGCTGGAGAGCAGCCCCGTGGAAAGGGACCTGGGGATCCTGGTGGACAGCAGGCTCAACATGAGTGAGCAGTGCGCTGCAGCTGCAAAGGAGGCTGGCAGGATGCTGGGTTGCATTAAGGGGGCATCATCAGCAGAGATAAAGAAGTCATTCTCCCACTTTACTTGGCTCTGGTCAGGCCACATCTTGAGTACTGTGTTCAGTTTTGGTCTCTGCTATACAAAAATCATGTGGACAGGCTGGAGAGGGTCCAGAGAAGGGCCACAAGGATGGTCAGGGGACTGGAAGACCTACTGTATGAAGAAAGGCTGAGAAATCTGGGCTTGTTCAGCCTTGAGAAGAGAAGGTTTAGGGGAGACCTTATTACCATGTGCCAGTACTTGAAGGGTGGCTACCAAGAGGAAGGGGAGACCCTTTTTACAAGGAGTCACGTGGAAAAAACAAGGGGGAATGGCTGCAAGCTGCTCCTGGAGAGATTCCGATTGGAGTCCAGAGGAAGGTTCTTCACAATGAGAACAATTAAACATTGAAATAGTCTCCCAGGGGAAGTGGTGGATTCCCCTACATTGAACAGTTTTAAGACTCAGCTCAACAGGGTGCTGGGCCATTTCACATAAACTATATATACATATATTTTATTTTTCCTTGACAGGTTGGACCAAATGATCCTTGCGTTCCCTTCCAACCTGGCATTCTATGATTCTATGATTACGCAATTTTTAATCTCAGCATTGGCAAGGTTTATTTAGAAGCTACTAGAGCAAATCTGTTAACACACAAAGTGTGGGGATGTGTTGTAAACCTGTTTGTTTCCCTGTACTTTCATGTCAAAAAATATTCCTTCATTCCCACCCTGCATAAATAAAGAGGAAGAGCTTGTTTTCAGGCTGAGTAAGTCTCCAAACTAAGACTTTAAGATAAACAAAATATTACTGTTTAACTGCATTGACATTTAGAGGCCAAAAGTCCTTAAGAGGAAAAAAACCCCTGTTTGCTCTAAAAGTTTTGTGCTGCCACTCAAGCAAGAATTTTAAGAAACAAATACCTCATAAACAAGAATAACAGGAAGGAAGGAACTCATCAAACATGGATGGAAGAATAAAATGTGAAGTTAGAAATCTAAATTTATCAGTTGGCTTATTGAACATTACAAATGAAATTTTGGCATTAATGGTAGATGTCAATCTGCACAGGAGGTGATAGAGACTTGGCTAAATACTTAGAATTTCATATCACAGGCTGCAAATAGAAAATGCCACCATATGCAACTTAATAAGCAGTCATGTTATTCACTGAACAAGAAGAAGAAAAAATCTTCTTTAAGTGCTAAATGAGGTAATGCGGTAACTAGAAGGCATTTGGCCAGTATGTATCCATAGTAACAGCACATCTGAACTCAGATAATAGTGCTTCCCCAGATATCACTCTCAGAAGTAACAGAGGACAGGTGGGACTTGTGCTCTAGACCCTTCCCCAGCTTCATTGCCCTTCTCTGGATCTGCTCCAGCCCCTCAAAGTCCTTCTTGGAGTGAGGGGCCCAAAACTGAACCCAGAATTTGAGGTGCAGCCTCCCTAGTGCCGAGTACAGGGGGACGATCCCTGCCCTAGTCCTGCTGGCCACACTAGTGCTGATACGAGCCAGGATGCTGGTGGCCTTCTTGGCCACCTGGGCACATGCTGGCTCACCTTCAGCCAGCTGTCAACCAACACCCCCAGGCCCTTTTCTGCTGGGCAGCTTCCAGGTGCTCTTCCGCAAGCCTGTAGACGCACTAGGATGTCCTGCAGTATCGGTACAGGCAGGTATAATAATGCATTTCCAGTGGTGGTGGGATTTTTGTTTGTTTTTCGGTTACCAAAGCCTCATGTTTTTGAGCATGAAGGATAGCTTCCTGTAGCTGTGTTGCCAATGGTAGGGCATGAGTCTAATGGTAAGGATATTTCCAAAGTTTTGGCAGACATTTGAGAGATGGATAATTGAGTCACAGCAAAATAATCTTGAAATCCCTCAAGTGAATCCAGTGTTCAGGCACACAAAATGCCAGTGCATTGGTTTCAAATGGAGGAAATGGTTTCATTCTTCCCAATCCAGATAACAAGGTAGGCTATGAAGAGGATGGGTTTAATTTTATGTATCGTTTGAGTCCAGTGGTGAAAACCTAGAAATTTGAATCTAAAGGGACTTTTGGAAGTGGTGGACTGAGTCGGGAATCATCAACATGAGCCCTTGAAACTGAAGACAGCTGGATCAGCTGTCAGGACAGTTGTACCCAAAGTGTTGTTGATTGCATCTCACAAAACCCTTATGTGTGAAGCCTAGTGATGATCTGAGTCCTGCCTTTACAGAGCAGGTGTCCTCAGCTCCCCTCCTCTGTCTCCAGCAGGCAGAGATGGGGACTCTAAGGCCAGGGCTGACTCTTGGCCAGGTCAGCATGTGGGGAGCACTTATAGAACCGTGGGATGTGAATGATGGGAAAAGGAAAGGGATGTTGAAGAGCGTGCTGCAGAAGGGTGCGAGTTGTTTTCCAGCTGTATGCAGACATGTCTAGTCATGCCAGTGGCACTGGTTCTGTGGTACACTTCTCTTACCTGATGTCCCTCCTTGACCAAGCATTCTACACTTACAGTCCCTATAGAAACTGACTCTTGGCATCGCCTTCCACACCTTCCTGAAAACATTTCCACCCATGCTTTCCCAGCTGTCGTGGGAAAGATACCTTGTGTTGTGACACATGTAAAGTGAGCAAAACTGTCTCTGGAACTTCTTGTACCTAAAGACCTGTGTCAGCTCTCTGAATTTTTCATGCACGCAGCATCGGTGCAGTTATCACACTGAAAACCATGCAAGCTGCTGGAGATGGCCATGGCCAGAAAAAGATCAGTAATCCAGATCACAGCTGGGACACCAATACCGTGTCTGTTTTAACTGCAGGAGAGTGAGAGGTAGTATGGCAAAATTAATGATTGTGGTGGACCATGATACTCAGTCTTGTTTGAAAGTTGCAAACTTAATGCTCCTAGTTGTGAGGGGTTCTAGAGGCTCTTTTCTGTCTAATTCATCCAGTGTGACTCTTTTCCAGGTACTTACCAACCTAGTACTGAATCAGGGCAAAACAAATCATATGTCTCTTAGGAAATCGTGAAAACCAGCTTTATGATCACACTTCTTACTTCTTTTTTTCTTTTTCTTCTTGAAAGCAGCTGTGCTGTTCAAGGGGTGAGTGCTTCCTCTGAAAACCTGCCAGATGGATTTCCAGAGCTGGCTGGCCTTCCCACTGGGGATATTGCTGTGCTGTGCTCTTCAGACATCTGCTCTTCAACAGCCTGCACCTCACAACTGCACCAGCGATGGTCAAAGAATATCCTTCAGCCAGTCCTACAATGTTGATGTGCCCACGTCCTCCCAGATTAAGGTGGAAGCAGATCCATTACAGCATGAAGACAACAGTGGGGTGCACCTAGATCCTGGGGAGGTCGAGGAGAACAAAGAGCAGAATATAATCTTTAGGCACAACATCCGTGTGCATGCACCCAAAGGGGACTGTGAAACTCTGACCCACATTAAGGGTCTGCTTGACAGGATGGAGAAGCTTGAGAAAGAAGTGGCAGAGCTGAGAGAGGTTTGCAGCCCTCAGAAGTGCTGTGGGGGAAGCCAAGGTAAGTAACAATTGCAGTATCTGTTGTTACATCCCAGATACAGCCTATTTACTGCCAAGATTTGGGGACTGGAATCCATTTGTCAAGGTTGTAGGGGTTCTCCATGAGCTAAATGCTTGGGTCCTAGAGATGGGATGGTGCTCTGGTTTCTGTGATATGAAAGGCAATCTGAAGGTTCCAAAATGTGGTAGTACATACCATCTTTGGAAGCAGTACATTGAAAATTTCCCCAGGCATATCCCAGAAGTGGAAGGGAACAAGTTCCTGAGTTTCACGTAAGTGAGAGGATTCAGCAGGGGAATTTCTGGAGGACAGGAGGGTAGAAGATGAGGGAGACACTTTCTGTTGCCATCTTTTCCTTTCTCATTTTTTTCCTCCAGAATTTTCCAGTTGTTGAGAATTTGTGTTTTTATCTCCTCCTTGATAACTGACTAAAAGAAGAACAAAGTTTATGATGCTGATGTTTCGCAGTGGCTGCTGGCTCTGCCTGTGATCAAAGTTTTGCACTGCATTGCCTCTAAGAAAAGATTTAACACACTGATGTTGTTTGGGGAAAGGAGACAAGGAGAAGTGTTAAGTCTTTTCTTACATGAAAAATACAGGTATATAGCAGATGAGAATAATATGCTCTCCATCTTTGGAATAACTGTGGTGACAGATGGTGAGCTTTAACCAGGAAGATTCAGGTTAGAGGCTGTGAAGCTCTGGAGCCAGCTCTGGAGCCCCCAGCACATGAAGGACATGGACCTGTTGGAGTAGCTCCAGAGGAGGCCACAAAGATGATCAGAGGGCTGGAACTCCTCTGCTGTGAGGACAGGCTGAGAGAGTTGGGCTTGTTCAGCCTGGAGAAGAGAAGGTTCTGGGGAGACCTTCTTGTGGCCTTTCAGTACTTAAAGGGGGCCTGTCAGAAAGCTGGGAACAGACATTTTAGCAGGGCCTGTTGCGACAGAACAGGGGGTAATGGCTTTAAGCTCAAAGAGGGGAGATTTAGATTAGAAATCAGGAAGAAGTTCTTCACTCTGAGGGTGGTGAGACACTGGCACAGGTTGCCCTGGGAAGTTGTGGCTGCTCCATCACTGAATGTGTTCAAGGCCAGGTTGGATGGGGCTTTGAGCAACCTGGTCTAGTGGGAGGTGTTCTCACCCATGGCAGGGGGTTGGAACTAGATGATCTTTAAGGTCCCATCCAACTCTAACCATTCTTTGATTCTATGAAAAGTTTTCAAATTGATTCCCTGGGGTGATCACGGAATCTACATTCCTGCCAACTACAGACAAGTATATTGGGAAGGGCAAAGGTGGAGCTGATCCCTCCTTGGACCTGGGGCAGATGGACAAGGTGTTGTCTTCAGGTCTTCTTTTCAGCGCCTATTTTCCAGTGCTATTTATACTTTCCCTTTAATGACCTTGAACACACCTTTGCACTACCTGTCCATTGCTACATTCCTAACTTTTGTTTTTATATTTATTTTCTCTCATCTGCATGTCAAACACTTGCTGTTGTGCATCCTGGTGCTGCTCTGGCCAGGTGTCTTGCATTGCAGTGGCCATGGGACTTTCCTCGATGAGACTTGCAGCTGTAAGTGTGCTGAGGGCTGGGAGGGCAGTGACTGCTCCCGCCCCACCTGCCCCAGCCACTGCAGCAGCCACGGGCGCTGCGACGGGGGGAAGTGCATCTGTGATGAGGCCTACTTCGGAGAGGATTGCAGCCAGCAGCTCTGCCCAGAGAACTGCAGCGGCAACGGGGTCTGTGACACAGCCAAAGGGGTCTGCCAGTGCTACGAGGAGTTCATCGGAGAGGACTGCAACGAGAAACGATGTCCTGGGGACTGCAGCGGCAATGGGTTCTGTGACACAGGAGAGTGCTACTGCCACGATGGCTTCTTTGGCCTTGACTGCTCCCAGGGTAAGACAGCCTGTGAGTTATTTATCCCTTCTTTCTTTCAGTCTGAGTTTCCCTCTCAACCTCCTATAAACATTTGGTTAATCCTGTATGTAAGCCAGTCCTAGGGTCACCATGTTGCTCTCAGAGTTCCTGCTGGTCTAGGGGTTGCTGACTTGTCGTTTTCTTCAAGAATTGCCTGGAAAACCTTTCTGAATTGGGGAAAGGTGGAAATTCATTTAAAGGTAGTGCTAGTACAAGCCTATGTGCAGCAGCTGAAGGAGAGAGCAAAACTGAGTATGGAGCCTGTAATGAAAGAGGGAGCCAGAGTCTGTTTCTTGACAATAGGTGGTAAAATAACGTTTGCTGCAGTGTGCACTGCTTGCTGATAAGGTAGTTGATTTGATAACACCTGTGAGACAAAGGATGCAAAGGATGCATAAATCCCTTTGAAGTGAGGTCTTTGGCAAACTCTCCTTTATCTTGCCTTGTTACAAGGCAGTAGGATTTGCCTGAGAAGACCTGACTGAGATGACCTTCTGGTGTGAGTCCAGCAGCTTCTGCTCGATTCTGAAAAATTCATTATCTTCCTAGAACCACAGGTTGATACTCCAGGCTTCAGTGCTCAGCCTTTTACCCTGGAAGCTGCTTTTCCTTCTCAGCATGTCACTTCTTGGCCTAATCTTTTCCAGCTCCTCATGAAGGAGAAGTAGGTGACAGCCACACACTGAGCACCAGATATTGCTCAGTAAGGGTTTGCGGTGACCTTACTCACAGGTCTTTTCTGCTCTGGATCATCCCTCTCCTCTCAGGCTTGATCTGTCTGCTTTGGTGGGACTCACCTTTTATTTAAAAGAGCACTATATCTCTCCTGCTTAAAAGCTTCAAGTCCAAAGACAAATGGTTCCTATCTCAGCATCAGTAGCCACACACTTCTCTCCCATCGATGTCCAATTGCCTTTTCTGTTCCAGTTTGGCTTAGATTTCTGCATCCTGGGAGATTTTCACTGAGCACTGCTTTTATTTATTTATCATTATTATTACATTGTTTTTCATGTGTACCTCAGATCATGAAATGACATATGTTATTGTATTTCGCCATGGTAACTGGAATGTCTGAACATGTAGAAGTTACTGTCAAGCATGCAACAGTATCATTAATGTCTTGCAATTCCTTCTGAAGGAGAAATCGAGGACAAGGGCACATTGAACAGCAGGTATTGGCCTCTGCTCTCTCTGGACTTCATTTACTGCCGCCCCCCCCTCCCCCCCCCGCCATAGCACTGTGGGATATCTGAAGATGAATAAACCAGCAGTTCAAAACAAGGGTATCCACAAACCCAACTTTTTGGTATCTCAACACAACATTAGTTTAACCAGAAAGTCTTTGCGTTGATGCTGTAATCGGGAAATTGGAACAGAAAATAAAGAGGGACTCTGCTGTTCCCAGGGGAGCCAGGTTTCCCAACTAGCCCCTGTGTGCGCTCAGCCCAGCACTGGATCTATAACTATGCTGCTTGATTCCTGCTTGAGGAAGAAGGAGAGAAGAAAGAAGGAGGAGAAGCTGCCTGATGGAGAAGGATTGATGACAGCAAGCAGAACAATACAAGATCGACTCTAGCACGGCCCATGACCACCCATCCTCCTAATTCACCTCAGCACTTAGTGCTGTGCCTGGGATGAACCCTTCAGGCTCTGCTGTGGAGAGCAAAAGGAGGAGGTTTTCAAGGGTTACCAAGCACAGGCAGTGCTGATTTTTGTCAAGTCCTGAAGCTCTTGGGTTTGTCACGTTGGCTGGAGAAGATGGATTTGATGCATCACAGGGCAGAGCAAAAAAACACATTGCAAAAATGGATTCCCCCAGGCTAGAGAGTCATTGCCAAAAACATCTCATCAAAATGTCCTGCTCAGACATTGTCCTAAACAGATGATCCTTGCTTCTTACCCCATATCTCGCCACTTCAGAGAGACAGATACAATCCTCCTCTGAACTATGCCTAGACAAGGAGAAACCACACCATATGTATTTAGGTTCTTTATTATTTTACTGCAAAGTAGGATTATCCAAATCCAGCTTCTCTATCACAAGGAGAGGCAGGATGAGTGCTCTCATGTTCTGTACAGTTTTCATCAAAAGCAATGGCGTGCACATATTGAGGGTGGAATTTGGTGAGAGCTGTGAATTACACAAGGGAATGAATGTTGCCTTTCAAGTGAGAAGAATCTCATGATGTTATCTGACCTGATGTTGCTGACATGTGCCTTTTTTACAGGCACATGCTCTATTTTTTGCTATTGGTTAGTGCCTTGCTGATGAAATACAGCTGGTAGACGGTTTGATCAGTTTATGATGTGCTTACTTGTAACTAAAATCAGGTTAAAAAGCTTTCTGACAGATGCTCTACATTGACTGCATTCAAGGGCTGCTTCAAGACACCGAGGAGCTGTCTGTCTTGTAGCAAAACGGTTAAGGCGCTCTTGATGTCCTGAAATTTATTATGTGCGCTGAATTTGCCTAGGTCTCCTGCAGTCACCAAGTGTAAGTTTCCATTCTTTATAAAAGCTCAGTTTTCTACCTCTGCCATGGAGAAGCTGCATTCCCCAGTTTGGGGGACCAGTTGATGTTTTGAAATAACTCTGACAGTGATACAGAAAGAAGGTTGTGGCTTGTCTTTCTCTTCCTAGAAGAATTTGAAGGGACAGCTTTATGAGAGGGTTTTCCTCATGCCGGTGTGGGTTTAGAAGCTGGAAAGAGTCATGTAGGAAATTGTTGTATTTGTTAATGACTGCAGTATTCATTTTATTTAATGATGTGCTGTCGAAATTGACAATTCCAAGATGACTACAGACTTGGAGTTCCAGTTCTGTATGCAAAATAGGTTTGAAAAAATGTCTTGCTTGGTGATATGACAAGACATCATCCTCATTGCAATGTTTTCTGTTGTTTCTTTTCTAGTGCTTGCTCCTCAGAACCTGTTGCTGCTGAACTCCATGGAAAACTCACTGGCTATCAGCTGGGATTCAGTGATTGATGTGGATAATTATCTCATTAGCTATCATCCAGTAGGGTATGAGACGTTGGTGAAACAAGTCCATGTGCCCAAAGAGCAGCTCAGCTATGAGATTATGGGTCTCTTCCCCAGCACCACATACAATATCACGCTTCATCATGTGAAGAAGGGGATTGCCAGTGAGCCCAAGTATCTAGAAGCAAGTACAGGTAAGGGCAGGCAGTATTTTTTTTCAGAGTCAGAGGCTGTAGATCTTTAAAGTGGGATTAAAACAAGTGGAGCAAATTGTTTGGCTTTGCAGGTTTGTAACATCCTGTCTTAGGGCTGGAGAGCACGTTCTCTTCCCAACCTCAGTTGCAGTTTTCTGTCATTGTCTCTTCTCAGGACTGAATGAGCCTGATGCTACTGAGGTTAGGAGGCAGAGTGTGGAAAGACTTCATATTTGAAGCAGTCTCTTGAGAACTGGAATACCATTTTGTTAGAAGCTGATATTATGCTGTGTGCTTGCACTTGGCAAAAAATAGGGACGTTTGGTTATTTTGACATTTTTCATACTTCTAGCACAACAGGTGGGAGCTGAGAGCCAGAAGACTCTTAAGATGGAGTGTTACCATGAATACAAGCCTGTTGAAATAGCGATTGTGCTGTACTTGCTTAACTCTTCAGTTTGGCTGAGGAAAATGTCTCAGGTCTCAGAGCAGGCAGGGAAGAACACTGTTTAGCAACTTCCTATGATGCTGCTTCCTCACGACCCTCTGCTGTCCTTCCCAGCCCTGTCTGCACTCAGTGCCATCTGGGTGACAGAGGAGATGGAACACTCCCTCGAAGTGGAGTGGGAGAACCCACCGACAGATGTGGATTATTACAAACTGAAGTTCAAATCCCTGGTGGAGATGGATGAGAAGCAGGCCATAGTGCCCAAAAGCAATGACCCTAAGAGCAGATACATCATGACTGGTGAGTATTCCAAACTGGGCAGGGAGAAGCGGCAGGAGCGATTGACAGTCAGGCCATAGTCCTGAGATGATTCTTCTCTCATGTGTGGATGGCCAGTTTTTCTTTACCTCATGCTTGCCATAGGCCAGGGTGAGATCCATTGGGATTCCTCTATCCCATAATAATGGGTGTCTCCACAGGGAGAAAGGTTCTATGTGGAGAGCAAGTTTCAAGGCGTATTCATTCAGCTTTAATTGTCCATGTTAGGAAGAAAGTATATTCTTCTGTTTCAGAGCTAGTAACACTGATGTTCTGGAAATCCACATTTGCTATAGTCAATGTATGTCGTAAGGGCAAGCCTGGACCCAAAGTGCTATCAAGGCATTCTAAAGACAAAAGGAAGTTAGACAGAAATCTAAATGTAAAGTTCTTTTCTGCTACAAACCTAGAACTGGATCCACTAAACAAAGTTGCTTTCTTTAAGAAAAATTACTGTCTTCCCTAATTGTTGGTAATGTTCCCTTTTGCTCTTTGTAGGCCTGAAACCTGGCACAGAGTATGAGGTCACTGTCATACCCGTGAAAGATGATAAAGAGGGGAAACCATCCTCAGTGAGTGGTAGGACCGGTATGTGGGATGTTTTTTATGATAGTGATGCTACTACAGGGTTTGGGGACAGATCTGTCAAGATCATAGCACAGAAGGTGCACAGTTGGCTGCTGCTTCATGCATGACCTGCAGCCAAGTCTGCTTATATCTTGTTTAAGCTTGTCTACACTGGGTATTCAACAGTAAACCTACTCCTAGATCAGTCTTGAGCCTTGATTTTTAAACCTACAGTAACTTCACCTAAGCTTAACTTGACTAATGACACAGGATAAAGGTAGTAAGCTGGCTTCTGTCTGTAATAACAACCCTCAGATGCGCTAGGTCCGGCAGTAACTCTAAGTTCATGGCTTCCCTAACTAGATCACTGACACGATGACCTCACTTAAACGTAGCGCACATGATTTATAGGCTGAGTATGGCCCTTTCTCATGGATCCTCTGGGCAGCTGCCGCGGACCACCTCGCAGCTATTATCTGCTCCTCATTTGTGTGGTCTCTGAGCCCAGGAACGATAAGGAGGAAGACGAGTTCTTCCTTCCTGTGTTGCCTGGCTCCAGCACTGTTTTTCTGTTCGCCCAACTGAACAGAACAGTTTGGCAGAGGAGCACATTAGCACGCCATTTCCAGGCCTGCATTTCCACTGGGGGCTGTAGTCCCAGCCCACTCTGTGGTCATATACACCTTCCCCATGGAGGTGTCCTGTGGGCTGCACAGTGGCACAGCCCTGGCAGTCCTGTAGTCCCTCTTACCTCTGAAATGACAGAAGGGGCTTCAGCTACTTTCTGTCCCTTAGAGGTTGAAGCTATGGACTGCTTCATCTTGTAACAGAGCCCAAATCAGAGGTAGTCCTCTCCTGCATGGGAAGAGCACAGAAGCATCTGGAAGCTGACATCTTCTCTGACTGTGTGCTCAGTACAGCTCAGAAAGCCTGACAGGTTGTACTGTTACTTGTCTTACTTTTCCTGTAACTGGCAGCCTAACTATTCCAGAGCTGAATGTTAAAGCAGATCTGGAAACCCTGTTGGTTCGCTGATGCTTCAAGCTCTTAAAACAAAGCAAAACAAACAACAAAAAAGGCAGACTGTTTTTGAGCTATTATATTGCAAAAGAGAGCTTGAAGAATTTTAAACTCTCATTCTACCTGTAAGATTATGGAAACTTTTAAATTCAGCTCTCTTACAAAAGGGTGGGTGTGCTGCATCCAGAGACTGAAAAATCCCAAATCAGGCTTGATATTCCTGAGGTTGTCTTGTAAATTATGCCATTAAAAGAAAATTGGTTTAAAACAAGACTTGCAACCTCCACACTGCAATTGTAAGGCTGCTCTTCTTTCCTGTGCCAATTATGATTATTCAGAACACCCTTGGCTTCTGTTTTCAAGCTGTTCTTCACAGACATGGGGGCTGCAAAACTTCTTAAAAAGAGGGGAAAAAAATCCACAATGACTAATCCTGCTCATAATCTTATGTAACCCCTGGAATTTAGGAACTGCCATTAAGACAAATACCAGCTATTGCAAGAGCTACCACTAAACTCTGATTCATCATCTAAAATAGCAGGAGCCCTGGGGGTGTCTGAGAGACAGGTCTGCAGGGTGGGCAGAAGGGGAGGAGCACCAAATGGCTGACACCAGAGGCAGAGGGAGGATGGAGCCAAAGCAGCAAGATAAAAATGAAGGAAATGTGCACATATTCTGACAGGTATTGTAGTGGTTTAGTTCAACTGGAGTTTCCTAATCCTGCACTTTGAAACTTTATTTCAGGAGTTGATAGCCCAACCAATGTGGTGACTGAGCAAGTGACAGAAGATACAGTCACTGTCTCGTGGAATAAAGTTGAGGCTCCCATAGACAGGTACATGGTGAGATACACCTCAGCTGATGGGGACACCAAGGAAACAGAGGTGGGGAGTGAAAATGATATCATCAGCATACAGGATCTGAAGCCAGGCATGGACTATATCATCCACATCTGGGCAGAGAAGGGGCCCCTGAGGAGCAAGAAGGCAAGCATCAGAGCTGTGACAGGTACATTGTAGCAGCAGCAGCAGCGGAAGGAGCTGAGTTTGAATTTGCAACCCCATCAATTTCACTTGTTTTAGTAAAGCTTCTCCTACTTTGCAGAGGTTTTTAATGAGGCAAAAAACTCATGTCTTTCTTACTAGTGTGGCTGAACAGGTCCCCAGCTCAGCTTGAAGACTCTTTGTTTTGACCCCTGTTGTGCACAGGCCCTATGGCAAGACACCAGTTACCGTTGGTACAGAGAACAGTGAAACATGGCCAAAACTAAAGCCTCACAACGAAGATGTAATTCCTGCCTTGCCTTTAAAATGCCATAAACCACCTCCAGGCTTTTCTGTGGGTGACTGTTGTGGCCTTCCCCAGCAGGACAGGGAGCTCCTAGACATTTTGCACAGATGGACAGATTAACAGTTGGACTTGATGATCTCAAAGGTCTTTCCAACCTAAATAATTCTATGATATACATTAGACTAGACACAACAAGAACTGCCTCGGGGTATTTGTATGACGTCTGAAGTTCCCAACCAGAGGGGACCAGTAAGGATCAGTCAGATGCTTAATTATGAAGCTCAGTCATCTACTTTTGAGTTGGTCTGTGCTCTCAAGCCAGCCCATGTTCTCACTGATACAGGTTACTGGCTGGGAAGCTCCTGGACCACCCAGGGAGTTGAGGAGTTAAACGCACTGCATGTGCATACAGGCACAGCCCATGCCCAGCTGCAGTGCAATTATCACTCAAGAACAAGCTTCATTTTCATATCCCTTGATTTTCATATTGCACAAGAAAACGAGTCGCTTGATTTTGCTTGCCATCAGTGAGCATCTCACAGTGCTAACTAGCTGAGCTGGGGTTATTCAGCGATGTGTTTCCAGTGTGCGATGCTCTAGGGTGACACAAATGAGCCTCAGCATCTTTCATTCAAATGAGAAGTAACGTAGTTTCATCTCACAAAAGAGATGAGATTAGTACATGCAGGTGGAAAATCACAACTTTGACCATAGCTAATGTGTGGTGAATCATAGTGCAGCAAAGCTGGTGTGTGGTAAATTACAGTGTGGCTGCCAGATGGTTGTGTGTTTGTGCGCTGGAGTTTAGAGCCTGCAGCAGAATAGGAAATGCTGTTCCAATAATTTGGGAGGCATCTGCAAGTCCTTCATTGCTCAGGCTGCTAAGATGTGTTTAGCAGTTCAATGGAGAAAAAAACCAGCCTCAACCCATGCTCTGTGTAAAGGTCATGGGCTGTTGGGCTGTCCTCAAAGGACCACATTCCTGCAGGCTGTGTTGTGACGGTGATTTAAGGCTTGTGAAATCCAGTATCATGTTTCTGTCTGTGAAAAGGGCAGAGGAATTATTGTAATAATGGGAGGGGATGGAAAATAGCTTTCTCCCAGTGAACATGGTCCTCACTAGTGCTGTTGCCTGGTTCTTCACCTTCAAACCTTCCTTCTCTTAAAAAATTGCCAGTCTAGTGTCCATGCAGTGGCCAGATGGCTGACAGAAGACACAGTCACAATCTCCTGGGATAGGGTCCGGCCTCTGATAGACAGGTATGTGATGAGATACAGAGGGCATGGAGGTGGGGAAGGATGAGAGCAACACTGCTCTGACTGAAGCCAAGCAAAAAGTCACTGGTCTCTGGGCAGAGAGGAGAGCCCAGCAGACATCAGAGCTGTGACAAGTAAGAAGTTTTGCTTCAGTAGGAAATAATCTTATTCTAGGAGAGCTGCATTTCAGACAGATTCTGAGCAGGTCGTTTGGGTTTGGGGTTAATTCCCAGAACAACCCAGGTAAGAGGCTGTGATCTTCAGAAAGCAAAAGACACCATGTTCTGCATGGACTTTCCTCCCCAACAAAGATGCTGTTGCAGCTGTGAGGAGGAGACCTAGACCCCAGCTGAAATACCTCAGAATTGGGCATTTCCCATCTTTGTAGTTCAGGCCTTGGTAAGAAATAAAGGATGAGAAGTGAAAGAAATTGGCAGGGCCCTGGAGGGGAAGAAGTGTAGTCTCAGTGGGACAACCCATGTTCTTCACTCCTGACTTCCTGCAACAATCAGCAGCCCAGCTCACCCAGCACAGGGGCAGAGGGCTGACTGGCCCTGCCAAGGCTCGGCCACCTTGGCACTGGCACATGAGTCTGTCAGAAATGGCAGGACATGCAAGTGGTTAGCACCCTTGTTTTATCTACCTTGTGCTGTATCCAGCAGTACACAACTGTCTGGGCCACAAATGGTGATATCCAATGGGACCAGTGTTGCTGAAGTGTCAGTTATTTACACTGTGTGATCAAAACATGGTTTGTAGCTAAAGATAAAACTTCCATTAGATTTACCAGTTTGAGCTGGAGGAAAAAGCAAGCAAACTTTTTGACACGCAAGCCCTTTTTAGGTCTTTGGGTATAAAATCATTTCTCAAAGCTCATCTGTTTTTCCAAATGTAGTTGATAGTCTAATAAAACCTACTGCCTGTGCCTAGAAAACTTGTGTTTTTGTGCCTTCAGACAATTGTGATTATCACAGCACTACACTAAAACTTCCAATAATTCTGCCTTTTGCTTACAGCAATTGACAGCCCAACTGAGCTGTTGACTGACCAAGTGACAGAGGATGCAGTTGCTGTTTCCTGGAACAAAGTCCAGGCTCCAATAGACAGATACAGAGTGAGCTACACCTCAACTGATGGGGACACAGAGGAGAGAGAGGTGGAGAAAGACAAGAACGCCACTACCTTGGCAGGATTGAAGCCAGGCATGAAGTACATCATCTACATCTGGGCAGAAAAGGGACAACAACAGAGTGAGAGGGTCAGCACCGAGGCTGTGACAGGTGAGTGGGCAATAGATTTTAAGAGTATAAGTTACAGCCCGGCTTTGCCTAACAGTGAAGTCCATCCCAAGACAGTTTCGCGGCAGAGGGAGATTCAGACTTTAGAGATCAAGTCTTCAAGTTAGTGCCTCTTTCTATGAGGCCTATTCAGTATCATCACAGAGAGATTCTAATTACCTGTGTGCACTACCAATGGGCCATGTGAATACTAATAGGGATTAGGGAAAATGAAGCCTTTGCAGCCATGTCTCTTCTTTATTTGTATAGTCTTGTTTTATTTTAATTATTAATTTTTTTATCCTTCCTCATGGAACAGGGAAATGCTCAGTTCCTTTTCGCAGATGAACAAATGGAAGTGCAGAGAGATTAATGGCATGCAGGACACCTTTTCTTGGAATAAGATGATTAATATAATTAATCCTTGTTCCTCAGTTGTCCTTACCAGGACTTTTTCCCCTGTGTGGCCAGTCCGAATTATAAAAGATGTAGTGATCTGCCCAGTGTGAGCATCACTGCTTATAACAACATTCTAGAGCTGAGTGTCTGAATCAATTGCAAGCAGTTGCGAGCATTTACAGGACCCATGCTCTAGGTCAGAGACTTGCTGAATGTGAAGAGTGAATGTATACCTAGGTCATCCTGGTCTCTTAACAAAAGAGCTTTGGTTGTTCTGTCTCTTCTCCCATGTAGCAAGTGACATGACAACAGGAAATGGCCTCAAGTTGTGTCAGCAGAGGTTTAGGTTGGATATTAGGAAAAATTCCTTCCCCAAAAGGGTTGTGAAGCCCTGGCCCAGGCTGCCCAGGGCAGTGGTGGCGTCCCCATCCCTTGAGGTACTTAAAAGCTGCATAGATCTAGTGCTGAGGGACATGGTTTAGTGGTGACCTGGCATTGCTGGGTTAACAGTTGGTCTCGATGATCTTAAAGGTCTCTTCCAAACAAAGTGATTCTGATTCTCTCACATTCTGGACAGATGACATGTATGTGAGCTTCAGAGCCTTGTGACCGTGAGAAAGCATGAAAGTAACAATATCTTGCTTTGCAACAGCTCTCATCTGTCCAGGTCAGGACTGGCTGTGCTGTTCCCTAGGAAAGCTTCTGTAAGGGTTAAAGACAGGCCTCAGTCAAACAACCCCAAACTTTGACACCTCCCAGCTTTGTGGGTCCAATCAATGTGTGATCAGAAGTAGGACTCGAAAAAGGAAGAAACTGGCCAGGCCCTTGAGGGGAAGGAGTGTCACAGCATCACAGTACAGCCCGTGTTCTTCACTTTTAACTGTCTCTACAGAAATCGACAGCCCAGTGTACCTGATGACTGACCAAGTGACAGAGGACACAGCCACCATCTCCTGGGACAGGGTTCATGCTCTCATAGATAGGTACATGGTGAACTACACCTCTGTTGATGGTGACACAGAGGAAATGGAAGTAGGAAAGAATGAGACTACCACGACTCTTACAGGACTGAAACCTGGCATTGAATACATCATCTTCCTCTGGGCAGAGAAAGGAGCCCAGCAGAGCAGGAGGATCAGCACTGAGGCAGTGACAGGTACTCCAGAGAATCTTTGTGCTCCTGCATCACACTGTGTTGTGGAGCCGATCTCAATTTCTGTCCTGTCTTCTTCTGATCTATTGCAGAGTGTATACTAGATGTGTGTTTACTTTGTGGTCACCTGTGATGTGGGGACATCCATGCTGCAGGCACCTTCAAGCTTCAGATAGAAATGGTGCAAACTCTAGAAAACTTTTAGGAACTAATGACTACTCTGTTCCTTCAGAAATTATGAGCCCAGTGTGAGCTTCATAGAACTTAGCTAAAGCATTGCGGTCCTGGTTACTCTGAAGCCAGATGTGGTGTGCATCAGCTGCATCTGGTCAAGGAAAGGAAGTGAGCAGAGCAAGAGGGCAGACACAAACACTCTCATGGGTGACCTGTGGCAATCCCAGTGATTTTGCAGCTATGGAAGGAGGGATGTAGTTTCACACGGTGAATTAGCCATTATTATGTTCTCCCTTGGCCACTTCTTCCACAGTCCTAATGTAGAGAAGTGTTACACCTTGTTGGCACCTCACAGCTCAAAAAAAAATCATAGAATCGTTTTGGTTGGAAAATATATTTAAGGTCGTGGATTCCACCTGTTAACCCAGCACTGCCAGGTCACCGCTAAACCATGTCCCTCAGCACATCTATATGGCTTTGAAACCCCTCCAGGGATGGGGACTCCACCACTGACCTGGGCAGCCTGTTCCAGTGCTTGACAACCCTTTTGGGGAAAACCATTCTCCTAATAAGCAAGCTAATATTTGTGGGAGAGGTGTTGGTGCTGCCTCAGTCTCTCACATCTTTTTCTTTACCTTGCTGTATCTCTGTCAGACAGACCTCCAAGTCCCCACTTGCTCCCAAATAACTGATCTACTGGATATCTCTTAAGGTTCATAAGAATTTAGGTTTGACATAGCCTCAAATTTCAGTTGGACCTTCTGCACAGTCATTCTTCCCCGTGTCTCTACTTGATATTTTACTCCTGAGGCCTCTGTCTGAAGATGACTGTGCCTCAGTGCCTCACCTTATTTTACTCCGGTTCTGCATTGCCAATAGCAAGCGTGGTGATTAGCCTCTGAGATTCAGTAAAGCTACAGATGTGTTAGTCCATGTCATCCTTTGCTCCCTGAGGATAGGATCATGGGGCTTTAGAAAGCAAAAGTTTTAAGGGGAATGTGTGTGTATTTTAGTTAATGACACTTTCTACTCTGCACTTGATTTCTTAGAAATGGACAGCCCAAAGAATCTGGTAACTGACCAAGTGACAGAGGACTCAGCCACCATCTCCTGGGATAGTGTCCAAGCTCCCATAGACAGGTATATGGTGAGCTACACTTCTTCTGATGGGGACACTCAGGAAATAGAAGTGGGGAAGGACAGGAATATTACCACCCTGACAGGACTGAAACCAGGCATGAAGATCACCATCCATCTCTGGGCAGAGTTGGGAAGCAAGCAGAGCAAGAGGGCAAGCACTGAAACACTGACAGGTAACTGTGGGCAGAAAGGAAAGGAAATGGGGTAGAAGAAACCTACCCTCTTGGTATTTTACATTTCATGATCTCTCTTTCCATCACTGGGTAATGAAGATGCACAGTGGTAAACCCTTTATGGAGATAAGTGCATGAGTATAGACTACTCTGTGTAACAGACACAGGGGCCTTTCAGTACTTAAAGAGGCCTCAAAGAAATATGAGGACGGACTTCTTAGCAGGACCTGTTCTGACAGGACAGAGGGTGATGGTTTTAAACTAAAAGAGGGAGATTTAGACTAGATAGAAGGAAGAAACTTTACGCTGAAGGTGGTGAGACTCTGGCTCAGGTTGTCCAGAGAGGTGGTCGATGCCCCATCCCTGGAAATGTTCCAGGTGAGTTTGGCTGGGGCTCTGAGCAACCAGCTCTAGTTGCAGATGTCCCTGCTCACTGCAGGTGGGTTGGACTAGATGAGCTTTAAAGGTGCCTCCCAACCCAAACCATTCTGTGATGATTATAGAAGAGGCAGATGTTGTAATACAAGAGTGATGACAGCTGATGGTACCCAGGTTATTTCACTAGTCCTTAATCAAAAACATGTGGTGCTTCATGTGTCGCTATCAGGCTTAGCAGTAACAGAGGTTTAACAACCAAAGCTAAACCATTTTGGAATCGGGGACAGTTAAAAATAATGTCCTGGCCTTTTACTCATGAGCTTAGACTGGTCCTAAGAGACTGCCAGGTAGGCTGAAATCTGCCCTCTTCAGTCAGCCTTAAGGATTGTGGTGTACTGGGAACATTTCAGGATCAGTCCTCATCCACTAGCCTTGCTAATGTACTTTTTCATAGTTTATGAATCAAGCTGGTTTGAGATGAGCAGTTGAAGCTTGGATTTAGGGCAAGACGCCAAGAAGTTTCCGGTGCTTACAGAGCTTGAGGGCAGCTGATGGGGGCAAATGGAGGTTTCTTGAGGCCAAAAGGCTGAACTTGTCTGGAACTAGAAATGCAAGGAGAGTTTCTGCAAATTCAAATCTTTTTTCGAACTGGAATGATAATGGAGACACCTGGAAGTTTCACGTCAAGTGAAACTGCTGGGAGAGGGAATGTATTTAGCATTAACAGGGATATTTTTAAAAAAACTGGTCTTTAGGTGGAGTGCTATGAAACTGTGGACTATAAGGCTGCCCTTCCCATCCCTTACTTCTCGCGATGGATTTGGTACCGTTCAGCTCCCTCTTCTGTCCAGCAGGAGGTAATACATGTAGTGAGCTACTTGGAGAAGGTTTCTGAGTTGCTTTACTTTAAGCAATTGTTTAGTGGTCTCCCAAAAGAATCATAAAATGGTTTGAGTGGGAGGGGACCTTAAAGATCATCCAGTTCCAACCCCCCTGCCATGGGCAGGGACACCTCCCACTAGACCAGGCAGCACAAGGCCCCGTCCAACCTAATTTGGAACACATCCAGCGATGGAGCAGCCACAACTTCCCTGAGCAACCTGTTCCAGTGTCTCACCACCCTCAGAGTAAAGAACTTCTTCCTAATTTCTAATCTAAATCTTCCCTCTTCCAGTTTGAAGCCAGAACCTCTCATATCCTATCACTACAAGTCCTCACAAAAAGTCCCTCCCCAGCTTTATTGTAGGGCCCCTTCAGACACTGGAAGGCTGCAATAAGGTCTCCCTGGAGCCTTCTCTTCTCCAGGCTGAACAACCCCAACTCCTTCAGCCTGTACTCACAGCAGAGGGGTTCCACCATGAGTGGAACATGAAATAAAGCATGAGTTCATTAGATAATGAACTAATGCTAAACTCACGAGCCTGGTGAAAGATGGTCTTCAGTTATAATGGATAGCCAGTGTTTTAAACAACATGCTGTGGGAACTGTGGTGTTATTGCCCCTGTTCTCCTTATAATTTGGTGTTTTGATTTCTTTCTCTCTGCCTTTAGGTGGTAACCCGGTGCACGAGGAGTGCAGCATTTCCTGGGAGAAGCCACATGGCTTTACTCCTCTCGTTTATTATTGGCCTTGTCTTTCTCTGTCATCTTTTCACAACCATAATATTTCACTGATGCATTGTAATTGTTGTTATGCTTGTCCTTGTAGCACTCTTCAAGGTCTGAGAAATGTTGTTGCCTGGTTTATCTGGAGAAGAACTGAATCAACGCACAATGACATGCCTGGAGTCCCTTCAGTGGGGTTGGCAGAAGAGCAGGGAATTGAAATGAATTATTCAGTTAGTTTGCTGTAAACTCAGGCATACTTCAGGGCTGGACCACTCTTCCCTGAAGGCCAGCACCGCCCACCAAGAACCGTCTCTCTGGACAAACCTCACTCCTTAAATTGTTATCCTTCAGATGTTCCCAGAATATGTAGAATATGCAAGCACAGGATAAAAATTTGGGAGAGGCTGCTTCCATGGTTGTTACTTCCAACGGAGCTTTAGAAATTGCTTTTATCCTGAGGGAAGCACTGCAGCCCTGTTGTGGGTATCTCATAAGACCCTTTTTGATGACTGCTGTGAGCTGGCATTGCTTAAAATTTTTTTTTTTTTCTCCTTATGCTGAACTTGGGCAGTCTGACTGCACAGGAAAAGTCTTTGATGTCAGTGAAGGGGCTGGTGTCCTATACACAGCACAGTGGGCTTCTTTGTATTCCTGTGTTAACTGAAGAAGGCTGAAGCATGACAAAAAAGCCTGTGAAGTCATTCTTCATCTGCAGTAGAGAAACAAGGGATAGTAGGGGCCTGCTCTTAGCAGGCCACCACTCCAGGAGTGGGGCATGAAGCCCAAACCTGACTTATCTCTGAATGCTCCTCAGAGATTAGCCTGATGGAGACTTCTCAGGCAGACGTGTCAGGAGCTCCTGGGCCCTGTACAGTTGAGCCAATTGCAGGGCTCACAAAACATCCTAAAACAGATCTGTAGCAGACCTTGCTATGTTTGGTCTAGGTTTCTGTGGCTTGCTAGCTATGAAGGTCATGAGGTGACTTCTGTACTTCCCAGTTAACAGGATCAGGCACTGAAAGCTCAGCCCAAGCCCTGCACTGCAGTTGCTGCCTTTCATTAATGCAATGGACCTTGCATTTTCTTTTTCACTAGAGCTCGATTCCCCCAAGAACTTCTGTGTATCAGATGTGACTCATTCTACTGGTGTGGTTACCTGGACTCCTCCTGCTGCAGAGATTGATGGCTACACTCTGACCTACCATGGTCAAGATGGCACAAGCAAGGTACAGTGAATTCCTCAGTCCTGCAGACCCCACTGAAATCACCCCTTTCATTATGGGCTCTGCCAGTTGGGTCTTGTGGGTATATGGACCACAGAAAAACAACTTTGAGGGGGAATCTATGCTATCAACCGCCCAGGAAAGGAGAGCTTAAGGAAGGAGATGTGCTACTGTTATGAATAGAAGATGTTGAGGGACTTTGACAGTGGAACGCCTCTTCCCAACAGATCTACAGGCGCAGAGAACATGTTTGCTTCTTTACTTTTCTAACTTATTACCTGGAAGGGCAGCACTTACCAGGGATAGGGTGTCCTCAGTGCCCTAACAATGTTTCTTGAGACCTTACCCCAAATCTTCCTTCTGAGGAGAGGGACTCCTATGTTTCAAGGATATACAGTGAATGTGACTGTCTGAACTCTACACAAAAAGCCCATAAATGCATATGGATTATGGGCACTGTGGCTCAAAAGAGCTAATGCTATTCAGAGTTGGGTTGAGCTTTGATATGTTTTATTTGTCAGGAAGTACATCTGGGTCCTAGCGAGCAACAGTTTGTGCTGGAAGGACTGGAACAAGGAGTGAGGTACACCGTCTTTGTGACAGCCTACAGGGGAGCACGCCAGAGCAGACA
>JAVFHW010072954.1:0-80368 GCA_032159205.1 Eurystomus glaucurus suahelicus
GGCCCGCCCGGACACGCCTCCCGGCGGTGCCCGGCGGCTTCACGGCAATACTGAGGCGCTCCGCGGCGCGGAGCGGCTGTGGGTGACCCCTGTGGGTGACCCCTGTCCTGCCGGCCTCGGGACGCCGTGGCCTTGTGGCCCCTCGTCGTGCCGGGCGGGGTTAGCCTCCTCTGGGCACAGCCTGGGAAACACGGCGGCTGCAGTCGCACTCGCCTCATGTGCCGTGCGGCACAGCCCGCCCAGCGCCCGCCTGAATAACGCTCCTGCGGTAGGAGTTTGCTGATTTTTTGGGTTGGTTTTTTTAAATATTTTTTCCCCTGCCTCCTCTTAGAGTTGTGGAAATCTCGTGTTTCTCTGGGTGTTGGTTCAAGTGCTCGACAGAGAGATTCTGAGAAACAGGCCGTGTATCGGGGGGTGTAATGGTGCTTCTCGTCAGCATAAACCGTTTTCAGACACGGAGCGTTGTCAGATCTTTAGGGAACCTGACCTGGTTGAACTTCTGTTGTTACACCTAGAGCTGTGAGCTTTTCGTGGTGTGTTGTAGGCAGAGATGAAGTTTGTCTGTGTGCCTGTATGGTGTAAAAACGCTGGAACTTCAGTAGATCCTCGTGGTGTGAATGTTGATTTATGTGTATTCTTTTTTCAGTCAGGAGGGAAGTAGCTCTACAGTGAGCATATTCCCACTAATAATGCTCTTTTAGAGCATTAGGTATTTACCTGTGTGAACTACCACAATAGGTTGTATTTCATGAAAAGGCTTCCCTGTTTTGCAAGTAGCTTCCAGTGTGTATTTTGCTGCTGCATATAATGATGGGTGACAGGTGCTGCTGATGGGATAGTTCCGCATCCTGGTTAATCCTTCAGTGTAATCGTACTTGTGAGCTAAGTGTTTTTCTGGAAATTATGTCTAATGATATGCGTTGTGAGTACAAGTGCAAGTCTGTGTTGGAATATATTTCTGGGCTGGAGAGTTGCAAGATATTCTCCTTTTCTGGAGACCTTTCTATTTAACATAATTCTATCACATGCCCTTATTTCAGCAGAACAAATTTTTATTTTTAGTTTCTGGTGTCTGAATTCACTGCTATGATTTTTATTTTTATGCCAGCATAAATTAAGGGAAGTATGTTGGGGTTTTTTATTTGTTTGTTCATTTGTTTGTTTTTTTGAAAGCTTCATAAAAATAATTTTCTCCTTTTATTTTTTCAAAAATGGAGGAAGGGATCCCAAACCAAGGAGCAGTCTTAGTGCATGAAGTGATACCTGATCCATGTTTGTGTGGAGTGATATCCAATTTCAGGCTTAGTTTTCAGTTCAGGTTTTGGAGATGGCAGTGCTTGTACTTTCATGTTCAATAAACATTTTCGTGTTAAAGAAATCCACAGATTGTCTTCCAAATGGAAGCTTTTGAACTTGAAAAATAATCAGTTGTCTTGGTAGTCAATGGTAGCATGCCATCAGTTGGTTTATATTGGTTAGCCTACTGCTGCTGGGAGCAACTTCCCTGGAATTATGCAAGAGAAGTTAAAATTAGAGAGGGAAAACTCGGGAGAAGGCTCTCCGAAGTCCTAGCTTACAGAAGGAGCTTGCTATTTCACCTCATGTTTAGGTTTTAGTCTAGGGAAGACATTTCAGCTTGCCACTCAACAACTTGTCAGTAATGTATCTTATGATTAGAGACTTTGTAGTCTTTAAAATTCATGGTGATACTATGCTGGACATATCTGGGAACTACCTGTTTTTTGGCTCTCGGTGTGTTACTTGAAACTTCTTGAATTCCAGTATCTTCGAGCTGCTTGCTCTTAGGCGATTGCTCCTGTGATATGAATTGCAAATGTCTGAAAGAACTGAATGCTGCTCAAGTCACCCTGGCCCTGGAGTATAACTCTAGCATTCAAAGTGCTTAAACTTCTTTACTTACAGGGGAAGTCAGGTTTCTTGGAGTGAGTGTGAGTGCTGAAGAAGGCATCTGCTTCTATGGGTGCTTAGGAGACATTTCTAGTGGCAGTGCATCTCTGGGTATGTTTTCAAGCCCTGCCACTATCTGCAGCTTAACTGTCCAATATCCTGTGCTGTAAGGATCAAGAAGATTAGGAACTGTTCAGTGTGTGTCCTGGATACATCATGGACGATTCATCATGGTTTACATTTGGAAATACAGTTTTGTAATGGTTAAATGAAGAAAGACTGGAAGCAGGAGGGGGAGGAGGGGAGCACCCAAACATCCTTTCTTTTCCTACAGCTGCAGAGGTGACATTCCTGAAACTGTCCTTCTAAAAGCTTAGTGCATTAAAAGACACATTTAGATTTCATTACACCTTTGAAGAAACTTACAATTTATGAGAAGCAGGATATCTAGGGTTTTGTGTAGTGGAGGTAGGTAATACTGTTTTAATTGCTTCAAGTACCCTTCTAAGATAAATGGTACAAATAAAGGTTTTGAAAATGAGAATGGTTGCAGAGAGTTTTATGGATTGTGAGATGACTGTGTTTCTGTGTTTTGAATGAGGTCAAAGGGCTGGAAGTATATTTGTGTAGATAAATCTGTGGTTCCAGGTTGCAGCTTTTTTCTTTTTTTTTTTTTTCTTCTGGATTAAAACCAGACTTGAGGGTTTGCTTTAACTGAGCTGATGAATTAGCAAATTTACGAGGTTTGGTTTGATTACTTTATAGACTGTCCTTAGCAATCAAGACAGTGTAAGCCAAAGGAGCAGTCACTGGGTTAGGTGCTAGAAAGCACCTCTGACATTTAGCACTGTATCAAGGAAGCATTTCCAAGAGCTGGGGAAAGTTACTGGGTTCCTGTTCAATTTTTCACATAGGGAAATGTGTAGTTTCTGCTATGATTGTTCTTTCTCTCGTGGCTATTTTTATTTTCCACCTCTCCTTCCCTGTGCCATTCACCTTCTACCTGGTGAAAGGGTTATGCTAGCTGGGCAAGAAATAGCTGACTTTTGCAGTATTTCTGTCAGCTCAAATCACACAGGCTTTGAATGTGATACTCTGTGAGCCTGATGATGGCAAGTTTGTCATGTCTTGAGGAGTAACCTTATGCTTGCTGTACTAGTATCTTTCTAGGAGCTTCCTTCCAGGCAAGAAATGAAGTACTGTTTTCTTATTTTTCGCCCTTCACCCGATAAATGCTTCTTTATCCTTTTTTTTGTTTTGGTTTATTTTTTTAAGGAAATTAGGTTTTTACAGCTTTTTTGGGCTATGTCCTTCAGATTTTGTTTTTACAGTTAAGTGGACTGCTGGTAATAGGCTGCATGACAATTGGTGAGCTGCTGTGCAGACAGAGCTTTGGTGCTTCAGTCTTCTGTGAAGTTTTATGTATGTCATGTTGAATGATTCTACTGCAGTTTATCTAGTCACATCAAAAGTCAGCACTTTCCTATAATGCAGCAATGGGTAAACTAATCAACTGGCTGTTTCTTACTGTAAGTATTTATAGAAAAGGGTACAAGGAAAAGAGAGTAGCTGATTTTCAGAAATATTTTTTCCTTGACTAGTAAAGGTTGTTAGCCTTTTCATTTTATTTTGAATTGGAAAATAAGGCTCTTTTCCACACAAATCTTAAGTTTTGTTTTGTTTTTTTGCTGTGTAGGGGAGCTGGTGAGATTTAGTCATCAGATAAAGGGTTATTTTCTACCATTTCCACAGGAATTCTTACAATCACATCTGAAAATATCTCTGTTTTTTCTAGAATCTTGAACAAACTTCTCATTGAAGAAATACCCTTAGCTACGTTACATTTTTTGATGACACTAAAAGCTTTCTGTACTGCTGCATATTGAAGTATTAGGAAGAGGTAATTGTTTAGTGTGTAGTTGAAGCCATTCAGTACTAATTTACAATTTAATTTAAGAAACAGCTGGTCCTGAAAATTGTCTCTCTCTGGGCTGTTGACTAGGACTTTAATTCCTATAAGACTTCAAGAAAGTAGGATTGCGGATGGAGTAGGAACTCTGTTGCCCAGTGCTTGTAGAAGAAGGTTCAGGAACAGGGCTAGGATAGCCAACTTCAGAAAACAAATTTTTACTGCCACGTTGTTTATAATCCTTTATGTATAAGGGTTCTGTTTACCAGATGGTGATTGAGAACTATGTGGGATTTGCCAACTTAGTTATGAAACTTGAAGGATTTCCCTGGGTGTTCAGCCACTAGAGTTTGAAGGTGAGTTATGGGTAGCAAAAAGATTTATGTATTTTACTGTGGATTGAGCTTTCAGGATATGAAGCAGTTTGTATGAATAACTGTGGCGTCTCAAAATAGTCTGTGAGAGTTTTAATCTAACAGTAATTCTCATGTTATTATTAAGGAAAATGTTCACATCCAATAGCTTTGCTAGTTTGTATGACTCGAAAATAGAAGTGGTTATGTCAAAAGCTCAGTTTTTCAAAAAAGTACTCGTGGAAGTTGTCACTTAGGGTACTGAATTAGGAAACAACGTGTCATATGAGTAAATGATTAAATGGCCAGAGGGATTATTTTAGGTATAATGTCTAAGCCGTTTGCAAAGGGGACAGTCCTCCCTATGGTAAAGAGAATGAGACAGGGGAGGCAGCACCAGTGTGTTCGTAGTGGTGCCGAGTTCTTACTGTGCTATGCTGGTGATCATTTCTTGTGTAATCTCAGGTAACATACTGCGGTTTTCAATACTGTGTGGGGATAGAAAATACAAAGATACTTCTAAGTTTTTAGTTACACTTAGCTTTAGTAGCAGATAGATTATCTTTGTTTTCCCTGAGAGAGTATAGCTAGCAGCCTTTTGGCATGAAAACTGGGTTGGTTGGCTTTTTTTCAACCTCCATGATCTTGAGAGGTAAGCTTTGTCCAGCATGCTCTGCATATGATACTTCTGAGCATGTCTGTTTTTGTGGCAGAGACATTTTGCCCTGTTTGACTAGCACTGCTCCCTTTGCTTGCCATTAGTTTACTGGATACTGCTAGATTTATCTTCCATGGCAGTTGTTCAAAAACATACTTTTTGGGGACATACTCCGTTGGAAGAAAACAGGCTTGATGGCAAGACAGTCTGGTATAATTCCCAAGTATAATGCATGCACATGTAAAAAACCTTCCAGTTTCAGTGAAAAAGAGAAAAGGAAAAAAAAGGAAAAGCAACCATGAAAGCAGAGCTGCTGTTGGTAAAACGAAAAGTTCTGAGCCTCAGATATGAAGTTACTGTGTGTTTAACATATGAGAATTTCTTTCAGATGTGATGTTACCAAAATGACGAAGTGCTGAGCATTGACATACTGTAATGGTGACTATGCAGTTTTTTATTATTATGATTGTAAGTTAGGGTGAGGATTGGAGTTTGGCTTTGTCTGCCTTCTTTACCGTCTATTAGTGATTAATGGGAGATAAAGGAAAACAATTTACAGTGAATACACTTAACTGAAGGTTCTGCTGCAGTTAAGCCATATAATATTTAATTTGATTTCTTCAGTTTTATTTATAGGTGGCATGTAAAAATTCCACCTGGATGGCTTGCAGTAAGTAAAGTGTATACTCACTTTCCTTGAAATACATGCATCAGTTTAAGTACCAAAATCTTAAAGGAGATGCAAGAAATGCTATGCGACAGTGCATATGAAGTATTTGGTTAGTAACATCTACTTTCGCCTCTTCCTGTAATAGGTAGATGATGGAGAGTAAATTTGATGATTAGGTGGCTTTCTATTGTGGTAGGAAGTTCCTGATAATTACATGAAAATGGATTCCTCTGTAAGTAAGAAGACAAACAAGGGAAGTGGGACAGGCACTAGTCTGATTTTGGTGAAGAAAATTTTTATTTATTTGCTTATTTCTTTAAATAGATGGCACTTTAGGTTTCTCTTTCCTCAAAACAGTGGATGTAGGATCACAAAAGTAAATGAATGCCTAAAATGAAAATGAGACACTGCTTTCTGGAAAAATCAGGAGCTAGTTTGGACTGCATGTCAGATACAGATAGGTGAGATCAAGGACCAAAGAGGGCTTTGTTTGGTGTCCCTAGTGAAGAGTTTGGACAAGAAACATCCTAGGTACTTGGTATGCTGTCTTCAGGTGTTGCAGTAAGTGAAGAAACCTGAAACCTGGCAGTCTGCAAAGAAAAGCCCAGCTGTAGAAGTTTCTTCATCCACATGAGAAGAACTGGGTCTGAGTCTTTTTATAAAAGAGGATAGGAACATCTAGATTCAGTTATCCTAGTCATAATCCATTTGTGTTTTCTTGTAGAGGCCTTGAGGTCTAGTCACCTGTGCTAGCAGAATGGTTTATATTGAGGATTAAGAGCAATGTACCAGAACTGTTAGTTTTCACCTCCCATGCAGGTCACCACCTAACTTATCAGTAAAATTTCCTCTGAATCATGTTACAGTGTCTGACTAGAATTACTGCTGCCTTGGAGAGGCTGAGCATCATGGTGTTCTAATGTGTATAAATCAACTTAATATTCAGATAGATGATGCCCTTGCAAGTCCTCTGTATTCTTAACAGGCGCTCCCAGTGATGCCTAATAGACCTGCCTAAATGTGAGGTCTGAGTGAAATGGGACTGTTTGTTTCTTTAGCCATTGTTTTGAGCAAAAGAAAATTGCTTTGTGATAGTGCTTGCAATTTAGTGCAGTAGCTTTGTGGTTAGAGTGTCTATGGAAGAAGTAGGAGCTGGAGTCTGAGTTGTATGTTACTGTGTTACATTTCAGCACATGCCAAAATTTGTGTGAAACGTAAATATTGGGAGAGTATCCTCTGTCCTTTTGCACAGGCTTTGCCAGTGAGAGGCAAAGTTTGACAGGGCTGAAAAGATGGATCAGCATAGAAGGTGACTCAGTGACAAAAGAATTCACCCAGGAGGGAGGTGAATACATGGCACATAAGGCATGTCTTTGTTTTTCTGGGGAGGAAGGAAAAGGTGAAAATGACATATAACATCTTGCAGTCCATTTGATTTATCTTAGTGTTGGTAGCGTTATTACAGTGAGTGCAGCTTTCTAATTTGTCTGGAGGAATTTCCTATGAAAAAGCAGCCTGTTTCCCCTGTGCAGGTGGGAGGATGGAGGGGGTAACGTTCCACAGACTGTGAAAAGACAGAGGGAAATTGCACAGAATCCAGCATATATCACCTTGAGGTTTAGCTAGTCAGCCCTCCCTGCTCTTCTCTGCTCCCTTCCAACTTCAGGCTTTTTAAAAAAAATGGTTGCTGTTCTTTTCAATGCAGAAGAGCTGATACTAATTTATCCTCTGCTGTGCTACCGCTGACAGGCAGGTAGCATTAAAAGTGTTTTAAAAGTATGTTTAAGTCAAGGCTCATACACCTTCTGCATTTACCTTTCTATCAATCCTTTATTCAAAATAAACATAACACTTAAAGTTTTAAAATATTTTGGAAGTGAAATGGTAAAGAGAGATTTTGTTATTTTACTATGCATAAATGTTCTACCACAACTCTCAGGACTGCTGATAGAAGCATTTCTATCTCTTTTCTTTTTTTCCCTTGCTACTTCTCACTTGTTTTGCAGAGGTTCTTGTTCTTGTCTGCTGCTTTTCTCTCACATCTGGAGCATTTGCACATTAGTGCTTACTAAAATACTTTGTGATTAAATTAGAACAAAACAAATTAAGAACTTGAAGTTCAAGATAGTTCAGCTCTGTAGCTGGCTCCACTTGTACAATGTTTCAGTATACTATAATATGTAGACACTATTGGCACTGGCAGACTCTTCATCATCTGTCTGACAGCGGGTCAACACTGCAAGCAAAACGGCAGTTGGCTACTTGAGTTAAAGAATCTAATGTTTTCCCTGCAGGAAGACCTGCAACTTGGTTCAAATGATCCAGGTCTTATAATTTGTGAAATGGTCTGCATTGAGGTGGACACAGGTATTCTCTTGTAACTATTTATTTTCTTTAAAGGAAGTCAAGACAGTTTACACTTGAAGGGTACCTGGACAAATCTTAGACACCTGTTAACTTGAGTCAAGCTGGAATTCTTGTGAAAAGCTGAGCATTTGCTTCCTGGCTGCTGGGGAAAGATTCTGCTTTCAGGTAAGTCTGGGAATAAGCTTGCTTCATACTTCATCTGCTTTAGGCTTTTAGCAATTACAGAATGGCGTTCACCAGTGATAAACACCTGATCATTTTATGTGCTGAACAACAAGGATTTTTGAGAAGTCTTACAAATTTCTCTTAAGGGTCGGGGAGAGCTGTATGTTTGTACTTGACTGAATTTTTTGCCTTCTCTCAAAGGAAGAATTATCTTCTTCATTCTCACCACATGTATCCTGGAACATCCTTTTTTCCCTTTATTCTGTTTTCTACCTTAAAACTAAGCACTGTGCCCTTTGGGGACACTGTTGGGTTTTTTCACAGTGGGAGTATTTGTCATTCATACTAGATCTCAAATGGAACTACGGAGGTTCACTTAATGGTCCTGTAGACTGCAACCTTAATTGCTTGGAGGCACAGTTCGAGGAAGCAGTGTACCCTGAGGACACTATGTCCTTAAAAGGGTAGGAAAATTGAGTCCTTAGCATGGTACGGTTTCTGTCCAAGAAGTGTATTCAGGTCTTGCTTAAATAAGAACACCAAACACTCCCATGTTTCTCGCTGTGCCTCGAGTCTTAGTTATCTACAGATAAATGAAATGACATTCAGAAATAAGTAAGTTGTGGCATCTCACAACCTTGTCAAGGAAATTTAAAGAAATGTGTTTGCTGGCTTCAGCAAGAACATTTTTTCGTTAAAATTATGTCCTGGACATGAAAATACCATCTATTAAGCAACTGATTTAAATTTCTGTTTTATTATAGTCAGACTTCCTGAGCTTGGTAGGACTGAGTTACAATCCAGAATCATACTCCATACTTATATTGCAATAGTTTTATTTTAAAAGCTGGATCAGATCATTTGAAGAGAGGAGAACTTGTCACAGAGTGGAGAAATGCAATTGATTCAAATTAACTTATTTAACTTTTCTAGTGTAGAGACATCCAATATGGTGATGCCATTTCAGCATTAAAGGACAAAAGATGATAATTTGTAGTTGTTTATTATCTTTCAGGTTATCAGAGATGATTTGAAGAATCAGGTTTCCGATATGAACAAAGTAAAAGCATCATCTGAAAAAAGGTAAATTTAAAACTGTAGTGACTTGTCAACATCAAGGTATTTGAGATTTGTGGAAAAGCAGTCTTAATCTCAGTAATAAGATAAATAAAATATACATTATGTGTCCCTAGTAATGTAGGTTGATGTCCTGAAATACTGTGAGAGTCAATACTGATTAGCATAAGGTAGCTTCACATTTAATAAATTACTTTTAAATTTGAAATTTTCACTGTTAGGAATGTTCAAATATAAAATATACATTAAATTTCATTGAAACTGATAAATTAATTTAGAAATTTCATGCAAATATTGGGAAAACATAAAATGACTTCTACTGCAGAAACTAAAGGACATGTTTATAGTTACTGTGTAGGAAGCCATTAATTTGTCATAAGGTGTATGTCATTCTCCAGCAATTCTGCAATTCAGACATACAGGTAGGACAAACAAGAGTGAGATTACAGAAGATTTCAGGAGTTGAAAAATCGGGTTTGTGATTTTCATGATTACTTGTTTTGGCAAATATTTGAAAAAGTCACTATCTTTGGAAGGCAACATGCCTGTTAAGCATTAGGAAACTATTGAAAGGCTTTTAGTCTTTGTTCTTAAGTTAGCACAGGTTAAACCACCTCATTATCAGATTTAAAAAATAATTCTAAAGGCAGCAAAATAAGGAACTTTGGCTTCAGTTTTAGTTCTCTGTAATAGTGATTTTCTAAATGAGTGGATGAATTTGCATGAAGAACATACAACGTGTTCTGCTGTGGATTAAATTTACATCTTGTAATGGATTTAAAATTTGAGTTTAAAAGCTTGCATGTAGAATCATCTTTGCTTTTGCTGACTTTAACAGTGAAATAGCTTGGTATCAGAGACTGTTCCTGTTTGTGTGAGAGATGGAGCAAAAGAAATAGTAAAGAAACTATTATGTTTTTTACTCACAGTGTATTAGTTCCTTAGGCATTATGAAAAGCAAAGTCAAACCCCATCAGCAGTGATTGTTCCTGGTAATACTACTAATTATAGCACATAAAGTATACTGTCACATAGAATATTACACTTTTGCAGAGTGGCTACTTAAGTGCTATTTATTTTTCTTTTAGTTATTGAGGTAAAATGAATTTCCATCACTGCAATTCAAAACAGTTATTCCCTAAGCCGTGAATAAATTATGGTGAATTTATTGTACGGAGGTAGCCATGAAGTAGTCAGAAGTATCATCTCTCTCAAGATTATTTGGTAACTGAGGAGGTGATTAAGAAAAAAAATACTTGGAAATGGTTTGCACGGGAATAAAATGAAAAGAAACTTATGAGAAGCCTGCCTATTTTAAATTATTTTTTTAAAAGGCTCACTGTTACGTGCTCACAGAAGACCTGTTCGCTGTGGGGGGAAAAAGATACTCCATGGCGCATTCGTGAGCTGGCTGACTGCAAACAGCAGTTTCAGGGGAAGTAGGTACAGTTAGGAAACTGAAGGCTTTGGAAGGCTTCTTGCAAAATGAACAGCCAAAAACCATTCTAAGACAACTGAATTTTTTTATAAGCTGCCATGACAATTATTAGAGTTATTTCTCTTCACGAACAGACACTTCAGAGGTGTAATGATGTATTTTAGCATTTGTGTGGCAAAAGCTGTGTGCAGTGAGTAATGGAGAGTGTGAATCTAGCACTTTTTCGTAGTCAGAGTAAGAATGCTTGAGCCTTTTGGGAGTTGGTGGAACTGGAAGCAATGTCCCTCCAGTGAGGGAACATTCTTTGAGAAGATGGTTTCTTGTTGAGGGGATTCTCTTTCAAACGTGAACCCCTCAAGTCCTTTGTTCCTCACTGTCTGGCCAGTTGCTTCCTCTATATCTACTCATAGCTTTCCTAACCAGAGGAGGAGGAAAACCACAAACCTCTCTGTTTAGCTAGAGTCACGCTGTATGCTTTGGCAACAGTTTGTTGTCAAAGCTTATTTATGCTTTCTCTCTGCAAGTAAGATGGTGGTGTGAGGGGTGTTTTGGGCTGCAGTATTTGAACATGAGATAGAAAAGGGGTTCTTGCCTATGGAGTTGTGCACCGTACAGGATCAAATAAGGCTGGTAAACTTCACCTCAGGATGCTTAAAGAAAGTTTTAAATCCATCCCATAAGAGTGGCTATTGGTTGTGTTCAGAGCTCATGGGATTTGGGTTAAGCAGCAAAAGACAGAGATGGCAAACCTAGTGGTTGTCTCTGTGGGAGACTGGGAGCAGAAAATTGGTAGCTGTAGATCACCTGTCTTCTCTCCTTTGCACAGAAGGGTGGTGGAAGAACTAACCAAATGGATGAGGCTGCAAAAGGTGCTTTGAGTTGTTCTTGAAATTACATCTGATTTTTCTTATATGAGAGAGTTAGCAGGTCCTGTGAGCAGGAAAGTGGCATTAAATAGAGCAAATCTGTGTTTAAAGCTTTACCAAAATAATCATTGCATAATATTGCCATCAGGAAGCTAAGGCAAGTGCTCTGGAGTAGAGCACTGACTGGATACCAGAGCAGTGGTAGTTGATTGCTGGCAGAAGGAAACAGTGCACAGTTTGGTTTTGGATGTGCTCTTTCTTTCTGGTTACAATTAATGACTGAAAATATTTTTGCTTTGACAAATCATCCGAGAGAGAAGAAAGAGTTTTTTAAAATTGTGGACAACTTGAAGCTGGAAAGATATGCAAGAATACTGAAGGAACAAATGATTTCAAGATAATCGTATGAAATGCAGGAAATGATTAAGAATATTTGATGGAAATACATGGAAGGTACCGTGCTTAGAGAGGTACATAACTGCAATGGATAAAGGATGGTCACATTTGTAGTGAGAAGAGCCAGAAATATTAAGCTTAAACTCCGTGGTGAAAAACTTTTAAATGAAGGGATACAAAGTGTTAGAACAAGGTTGCCTTTGGTTGTTGAATCACTATTTTTGCAGGCTGTTACAGACTGGTTAGGCATAGGTCTGTCACAAAGAGCAGCTGTGGTGTTCATCTGGCTCTGAAGAGACTAGTTTATCTGGTCTTATGAAGTTTCTTCTAGTGCTCTTAAGTTGTGATTCTTATAATTAAAGATAGTAGAGACTGTGTGTGACCGTCATTGACTACAGCGTGCTCTTGTGAGAACGCTCTAGAGTGGTTGGAGTGAAAAATGTCTCTTAGTAACTAGAAAGGTGCTTCACATTGTGGGAAAACAAGTCTGGTATGAAAGGCTGGCCACTGTGTTTAAGGTGTTCCTGTGTGGTTCTGCAATGTCAATAGCTTAAGAAGAAATCTAGCTCTGACAGGACACCGTTTTTTTGTTATGCCATTCTGACTATTTCCTTGGTTTACCTAGCTGTTGGAGTAAAAATACTGGATACCATGTATCTTTCTGTTTTGGAGATACTGAATGGTTTGTTATATATGTATATTTGTATATACATACAAAATGTATGTATTTGCATTACATATATCAGAAAGAATCCCATTGCAAATTGGTCTTCTATTCGTTTTTAGGTCAAATGGGTTGTTACAGCACAGTATTACGTACAGGAGCAGAGTCAGGTTGGCCACCGTAATTTCTTATCCTGTAGCCTTTTTCATTAACTGTGCAGACATTGAAAGCTATCACAGTATTACAACCACTATGTTTATTAGTGTAGGATATTAATAAATAGGAGTACAGTTCTTAAGAAGAAAACTCAGTCATAGCTATGAGGAAGTCAAGACTCTAATATGTATTTCAGCTTAGACTCTGGACTGTTGCCATTTTCAAGTATTTTATTGGATGTGCTGAAAATGTGAAGTTTATTTGTCTATATTTCTGTTGGAAGACTTCTTGCAAGATGAATAGCCTAAAACTGTTCTAAATATGTCTTTTTAACCCCTACAATGGATGCTTATTGCTCTTGCGAGAAATTCTGGCCTCAGGACTAGACTGTACCTCTAAATCTTAGGACTTAAATTGTTAGGCTACCCATTAGTGGGAATGATCTATTCTTCCTAAACCTTTCAAAGCTTTTATTAAGTACGGAGAAACTGTGTTAGATGCTAGCTTCTTGTACATGGTATATTACTTTCATGTGAAAGTGTTACTTGAATTTTGCAGGCTGCAGCATTAGAAAATCAGGTTTGCTTTGAAATTTTAATGCCTGTAAATGAGTTTTGTTGTTATGAAAACTTGTATTTTCTTTTTTTTTTGTTAGTTCCAGAGGATTGTCTTTGCTTTCCTGGGTTGTTTTCAGCTTTCAAATTACACTTACTTCATTGTGACACCAATGATATACCACAACGGAAATTATATGTATATGCACAGGCACACAAATTGAAGCAACAGTCCTCTTACACGTAGGCTTATACATTGGGTTGTCTGGACTCTTACTAGTTTTGATTGTAATCTGAAATTCTTCTCATTTAGATGTCAACGTGGAAAAGTGGAAGTGGTGGAACTAGTTTCCTAAGCAGCTGTTATAGTAATTTGCTTTCACATCAGTACAACCTTTGCTGTCAGCTACCTTTTTGCCTTAATGTTAACATTTTTGTCCATACCTGAACTAATTATTTTAGTGGAGTTATCTGTAAGTGTGAAATCTTTTCACAGATGTAAAATACGAATCAAGGATTAGTAATTCCTCATTGTTATAAACAAAACCGACAGTATTTATAAAGTTGATGTTATGTACTTAACTTTTATTGCAGACAGAGCAGTATGTGTGTAAAATGAGTTACTGTTGATTATTGCAGGACTCTAATGTTACAAAAATGAAAAGTTAAGGTAGTTAATCCTTGGAAATCATAATTTCCTGTAGTTAATTACGTGACTTAAAATTTAAATGTTTAACATATGTCTGAAAACCACCTTCATGTGGGAATGTGAATCTCAAAACTATTCTGAATAATTGCTATGACCTAAAACTGGAGAGCAAATTTTTTCTAGACTGACTCTATTTTGAATGCTGTAAATAATTACATTCATTCTCTCTCTGTATTCTACTTACCTGTAAGAGTGCCTGGCTTGAAATAATTTCTTATATTATTAAAATACGTTTTCAGGGCTGCTCTATGATGTCAGGCATTGTGTTCAAAATGAATCCAGACTCTGATGGTAGCTTTGGACACTTTCCAAAGCTGTTGTTTTGGGTTTTTTTCTTCAAAATGATCTTCTTTTTCTTCAGCTGATGGATGCTGGTTTGCTCACTTCATGTGAATTACAGTATTTTTCTTTCACTTTCAAAACACCAGCCAGTATGACAGTCTTCGGGACTGTTTGCAGCCAGTTTTTTCTTGAATAGCAGGTTCTATCTGGTATCCTGACTCTTAAAATAAACTATATCAAATAGAAGTTACTCTAACTGACATAGATAAACAACATTGGAACTTATATCTCGATTGTATTTGCTGCAACCAATTTCCCTGTTCACGGTTGCTCTTGGAGATGCTGTTGTATATTATTAGTCTGCTGCAATGCAGCTTTGCAAAGTCTGTAAATTTGCCAGAATTAAGGAGAGTTAAGACTGTTTTCCAGTTGAGATAAAATATGAAGGTAAGTTAACCACTCCCATTATTCTGACCTGGGATTTCTGTTTCTAGTGGTTTTTTGTCTAATCTGGGTGGAAAAATGAATGTAAAAAATATTTCTTGTAGTGTTTCGACCAGTTCTCGGACTATGTCTCTGCTGTCACAGCTGGAGAAGATAAATTTGGACTCTGTATTAGGAGAAGCAGACAATGCCAGATATGTTACCTCAAAGATCCTTCATCTGGTTCAGAGTCAAGGTAAGTATCTAAGTTTTGTTGTTTTTAGTCATTTTCCTTTTGAGCCTTCCTTCTTGTATTTTTTTTCCTTGCTAAATTTCTTTTAATTTTTGTTTCTGTTTTTAGTGAATTTGATTATCCCTTTTGTTTTGTCACTGGTTACTGAAGGCACCTGTTTCATGCCATGTTTAGTGCTGTTGGGTTACACTGACTGCATATGGTATTGTCAAGCAGCTATAATTTAAGTAATAATTCACTATGTATGTGTGTGGGTATATATATGCCTGAGGAGTAGAAGTACCTGGAAGAGAGGTTTCTTACAGATTTTTTTTTTTCTAGGGCTTGTCAAGATTGTTGAACAAGTGAAATAAAAATTAGTTTTAAAATCACTTATGTCTTCTACTTAGTTCTATATACATATACACAGTTTTTAATAGATTTTATTATTTGCAGTGCAGATTTTCTGATCAACTTGTTAATGATCACATTTTTCTTTCTTCAAGCTAGTATATTAACAGAAAAATGGTCTTTTTCTCACTTGGCAGAAAAAACCAGGAAGGAGATGACTTCTAAGGGCTCCACTGGAATAGAAGTTATCCTGTCAACCCTAGAGGTAAAACCTTTTAAACAATGTGGTTATGGGTACCTGACAAGTTTTCATTTTATCATTGGGCTTTGTATTCTTAAATACATTATTATCAGAGCTAGCCTCCAAAACTTGTGTAGGAGTGTAATGATTAGATATGATCTTGATGTATCATAACCTACTTAAGAATCTCTCTCCCTTTTTTAAATATTCTAAGAAATTTTTTCAACTATCAGTTCAAATTCATATGCTGTACTACAAACAAGGTTTTAATGGGTTTTGTGATTACTTCAGGCTGCAGAGTAGGATGGTTAGCTAGGGGGTTACATCTTAAGTTCTGTTTGATTTAGTGGTGGCAATTTTTCCAAGATTTAAGTATGTAAGCCGCGGTATTGGTCTTCTACATTAAGCAAAGAAATATGTTGGTTGTTTTTTTTTTTATTGCAGAATACAAAAGATCTTCAGACTATTTTAAATATATTGAATATTCTCATTGAGGTAGTCTCAGTTGGTAAGTTTTCAATAAGAAGCAATTTGATTATATTCCTGTATTCTTCTGCAGACTGTCAGGGGTTTTCTGTTTGGTGGGTTTTGAGTTTGTTTTTTTTTTTTCTCTGATGCTTTCTAAAGCTGATTTATATGCAGAGTAAAAAACAAAGACTGAAGTCACGTCTCAAATAATCATACAAAATTAATTTGTGTTGCTGGCTGTCCAGCATGTTCTTGCATAGTGCAATCACGTATGAAGAAAACATTGCTGTTCTAAAGACTAACTTTATGACAACTGTAGCTTAGATACTTAATTGTTCTTTCATTTTGGAGATAGCAGTTGACTTTTTTTAATTTCTAGGTGGTGGTCGGAGAGCAAGTGTCTTAGTCACTAAAGGAGGGACACAGATCTTATTTCAGCTTCTTTTGAATGCCAGCAGAGACTCTTCACCAAATGAAACATTGATGGTGCTTCTTCATACTCTCCTTGCAAAAATTGGTCCAAAAGGTGATAAGGGTGTACTTAAGTAATATGGCTTAATACTTTACAGTTGTATAATTGAAACTTAAGAAATTTTTTCTTTCTGTGATTGTATAAGCATCCATGTACTCAGAATTGGTAAAGGAGAACAAATGGAGGATTAAAATAGAGGGGAGCAAAGAATGATAAAAAATAGATTTGCTGAGTTGACATTATCAGTTGAAGGAATTCACGGTTCATTTAACTTTTTTTTAAGTAATTTTAAAATTAGTGTGACTGATCTTGTATTTCTTTAATGTCAGACAAAAAGATTGGCATGAAAGCAAGAATTAACGGTGCCCTAAACATATCGTTGAATTTAGTGAAGCAGAATTTGCAGAACCACAAGCTAATATTGCCATGTCTTCAAGTATTAAGAGTTTACTCAACCAACTGTAAGTATTGCAGATGACTATTTTCTTTCCCATGTGATGTAAAAATTTTTACCTAAATTTGGTTAAAGTATTGGACATAAATGCTTGTTTAATGTTAGATGTTTAAAATAATAACTTTTGTCTGAGAATTTGCTTTTTATATAATCAAATTGCTTAAATTAATAAAAGCTGTGAAGCATGTATGTACTTACTTACCTTTGCTTTTCATTCTGTGTGTGTATATATGCAGTTGGGGGGATTTTAACCAGTGTAATTGGATGTGTGGTATTTTGAGTCTCTAATTTGTATAGATGCTGATGCTTTAGTTTGTAAACCAGAAACACTAAGATTGTGCTTGCAAAAGCATTTAAAATTTATTATTAATGCTGATGTTTTTTACTTTTTAGTATTTTCGTACTTGATTGCTAATTTAAAACTTAGTTCAGACATGAAATACTTTATTTCATTGTTTATCTTTCCCTTATTCCTTGTGTTGAGGTGCCCTGCTATTGGACTAATCTTGTTCCACAAGAGTGCAATTCATTATTTGGGCAGGCAGTAGGAAGTTGACGAAAATAGTATGATTCTTGCTGTATCTGTACTGTCAGTTAGATGCTCTTCCTTTGAGCTCAAAATGGCTGTTAAACCTCATAAGTAAGTACAAAAAATTGAAAGCATAACTACATTTCTCCAACAGAATTGATCTGATGATCTATAAGATTATTTTCAGGATGTTCACATGAGCACTTAAAATTAATGAAGTCTGAGTTCTTTTAAAATGTGGACGATGTTATTTCTGTTGAGCTGTCTCATAATGAGGTAAAATGCTTCTAACTGGAAGAGTTTAATACAGATAGTTACCTAGCTTAGCTGAAAATTTTGCTTCATCCTGAAAATGGGAAATGGGACTGAGTTTGAATTCTGCTTAGATCAATTCTATCTTTTTGTATTTCCCTCTCCTTATAAACAGGAAAAGTGGTAGTTTATTACATTCCAGTGGGTAGTACTATTTTAAATATGTGTACGGTTGCTACCAGAATAGACTCCTAACCTTTCTTGGGTTCTAGTGTTGTAATGTTGCTGCTAATGATGATGAATTTGCAACTTGGGTTCAAGTACTAACATTCTACGCTAATAACAGTATTTGTTATGTTGAAGACAATTCTTAATTGCTCTCTTCTTACTTTGTTAGGAGTGCATATTGCTAAACTCAGTCAGGAATTGAATTTTTATCCCTGTTTCAGCAGTTTGTGTTTTCAGTGTGCGTTAAGGTTTAGCCATATATACATCCAGTATGCATCTCTTGAACATAGCTCTTAGCAGCAGTTCTTTTGATTTGCTCCTTTTTGCATGTTTTTTTGTTTATTTGTTTGACCATGTATGCGTATATTACATTATGCATATATGGATCTCAGGAAAGCTTTTACTGATTGGCACTCCTAATTTTACACTGAGTGCTTGACATTCAAATACTGGTGGACATACCTGTCTATCCTGATAGGAAGGACCGTAGCAGGTCATAGAACTTATTAGACTTGAAATTTTAGAAACTCTTCTGTCTTGATAAACTGTGAGATTTTTTGGAAGAAAATTCTTTTTATGATGTATCTTAATAACAAAGAAAGCAGAAGAATGCATTGGAAGTAGTATGTGATTTTGTTTGTAAAAAAAAAAAATATATATTTTTGCTTCTTTTCAAAGTTTTATCAGGATTGGATTATGACACTATGTACAGAGTAGTGTCTGCTTGTCATGTATGCTTTAAGTATCTAAGCTGTGGTACTGGTCTTCTACAGTAAGCTGTGTATCTTAAAGCACAGACATGTCTCACTTCTTTTGTTCTTCAGAATTCATTCGTGTGGATTTTATTTTGAGCATGGTGATGTTTTTTTTTTTTTTTCTTTTGCCTTCCTCATTATGCTATCTTAAAATTGATTGTTTTTAACTCTTCCAGCTGTAAATGCAGTGTCCTTGGGCAAAAATGGAGTCGTGGAACTGCTGTTTAAGATCATTGGCCCTTTCAGTAAAAAGAACACTAGCCTTATGAAGTAAGTAAGGTCTCTTAGATAAGTGTCAAAACTTGTAAATTAAAAATTAATATTAGAGAAATCAAATAAAACTCACATTTGAAAGTCAAAGTGAAGGGTGTGGGGAGGAGAGCCACAAATCTGGAATTTTTTAATTTTACCCAGTAGAGTAACACAAACTATTTGAATGCCTAATTAGAGTACTGGTAAAAGGATATAAATGTTATTTACTGTCTCTAATATTCCTGCATGGAAACTGGGCAATGGTTATCTGAAAATGAAGACAAACAAATCAAGACGTTTTCATCATTTTTCAATTTGTTGAATGGATTCCCACATCTCCTTTGTGTTTTCAGAGTAGGAAGCACCAGCAATATATGTCCAGTGGGCTATTGTGTTTAAAAAAAAAAATACCCTGCATACCCTAAAGTGGTGACTTTAGATTCCCTGTCTTTGCCCATGTATTTTTCTTTTATTTTAAGTGAATTTAGGGTAAAGTGGATCTAACTGGAGATAGCCCTTTCTTTATACACTACCACCTTTTTCAAGTACATGGCTGTAGAAAACTTAATTTTTCTTCTATTTAAAAAAAGAATAATCTCATGTAGTTCATACTCTAACTCCAGTAAAAAAAAATACTGTTCTGTTACCTAAATCTGCTATTTGTAGTCACTGGAGTGTCTTTTTGAAAAATGCTGTGCCCCTTTAAGCCACAGCTAAAATTAGACATATGAACTTACTATTCCATGATGTGGGTAATCATGATATCCTTGTTTATGGTCTAAGATCAGATGTGTTATGTCTACCTTTACAAAGAGGGTAAAAACAAGTACATACATTTTCTAGTTGTACATCTTGATTTATATGAGACAAGATCTTTGTGTACAAGAAAAATCATACACTGATGGTCTTGTATTGTAGTATAGATTGATAAGCATTACTCCTCAATATATTCCTATACTGCCAGTTGTGACCTATGGTTTTCTAAAATAGTGTCCTTTGCTTTCTGGAAGTACCTGTTCTGCATAAAAACAGTTTTCAAAAGTAATCCATTGAGTGTGGTTCATAAACATTTTGTAGTGTTAATTTAGATGTTTTTTTGCAAAGGCTGAAAATTTGCATAGCCATTGCATTGCTATTTTTTACGTTTCACCTCATACTTCGGATATAACACAGATGCATGATACTTTAATAAAATCAGATTTTAAAAGCCAGGTCTCTTATACAACGTGACCAGGAAAACTTGAGGACAGATGGTAAATAAATCTGTTAGCAGTAAATATTTTGTATAGCTTTACAGTGTTGTAGATTAAGCTTACTGGTTGGTTGTTCTGACTTTTCTTGTTATATTGACAGGGTTGCTTTAGACACACTTGCTGCATTGCTAAAATCAAGTAAGTGACTGCAAGAACCTGTTTGTCTAGTTGAGATGTATGTGTGTGCGCGCATGTGTCTGTGACCAAAACAAAATTGAGGCTAAGAGATTTAGAAATAAGGCTACAGCTTCATCTGCAGTCTCTGGTTCTTTAATATTTGTTTGGTATATACATACGTATTTAATAATTAGTTACTGTCTCTTCAGTTACGCAGCAAAAAGGCTGTGCTGCTTCTGCAGAACTGAGCTGGATCCAAGGTGGTGTGGTAGTTTAGTAAAGCTGCAGTGGGTCTCTGCAGTCGCTGCCCCCCACCCCCACCACAGGCCATGGACAGAGAAAGGAAAAAAAGGTTTTTTAAATGCCTTTTTGAGTTGAGATAAGGAAAGTTTAATACAGAAACATGTAAGGAACAATTGCAGTAACAAAAGCAATACCAACAGTAAGAAAGAAGCAATATACAGAAATGGGCAATACCGGGGACAAAGGGATGGGCCAACCACACATGCCAGTGCTGAACCACCGAACCTAGAACTGGCCCCGAACTGGAACTGGCCCCGGAGCATGATGTTAGCATGGTATAGAATAGCCTGGCTGCACCAAATTAACCCTGTCCTGGCCAAACCAGGACAGGTGGAGAAACAGCCTTTTACATTCACCTCAGTCTGTCAGTAACAGGTAGATAGATACCTGTAGCTTAAGTCCTGTGCATCTTTTTTATCCATACATCTGAAAATATCTGTTGGATAGCAAGTGCAAATACAAGGTTTCTTCATGTAACTTTCTCAGAAATTAGGTCTTGGGTCCTAATGACAAATCTGTCAGTGATGCTTATGAAGTGTGAGGAAGGTTAACAAAACAATGTTCTGTTCCCAGACATTGGCTATCTCAGCTGGCAGCAGTGGATCCTGACAAATGTCTTTTGCAGCAGGATTGTGACTGACCAGGAATTAAAAACTCCTTCTCTCCAAACAGTTGTATGAAAGCTACAGCATTCCTGGTAGTCTTAGTGGAGTTGGATAAGAACTGAAGCATGGTTAGATTTGCAGGAAGCCATTTCAGACAAATAACAGGAAACTTCTCTACCAATTATTACAGGGTGCTGAGGTTTCTCCTGTTTGATTAGTGTGATACCTTGGTCTTACAGATTTGTATACTCACCGGTTATGGAATTTCTCCTTGGGAAATTTAGGGAAAGAAATATTTCTGAATTATTGTCAGTATTCAGTTTTCTGAATTGGCAGTTAATTTCTTCCTCTAAGATTAAAGTTTAAATGTTTAAAAGATATGTCTTTAAAACAGGAGAACTTGTGTGTTTATTTTGAGATGTCTTACTCAGTACTGAGGGCTTTGACATTGTAATTTCCTACAATTTATGTAAGTAAATACTTTCATAAAGACACAAATTTCTGGTGCGTAGGGTCCAGTTGTCATACTGATTATTCAGTATTTAGGATAGTGGTATTTTGAGTTTATCGGATTTGAGTGATAGTTGCTGCAAAACTATATGGATCATAAGGGATAAATTTGTTTCAAGTCTTGTATCTACACAGTGTGTGTGGATAGAGATAGGTATGCTCTGTGTAAACACTTTGTTTTTTAACTTGCTAGCTGACAGTATCTTGCATTACCCTTAAAGGTAATTATACACTATTTTTCTAATAAACCATGTAAATTACATGCAATGTTACTCTGAAAAATGAAGTGCAGACTACTGGCCTCAGTTATTCTGTCATTTCTGTTTAGGTTCGTGTAAAACTCTGCTAAGCATGGCTAAAATACTACCTTATAATGAAACAATTCAGTTACTTGGGTAAAAAGAAAAATTTTAACATTGAATTGAAACTAATATTGAAATAATTGGGCACTTTAAAATTTTCTTTCCTAACTTTTTTATGAAGAAACAAATGCCAGAAGAGCAGTTGACAGAGGATATGTGCAGGTGCTTTTAATGATTTATATTGATTGGCACCGTCATGATAGTCGACACAGATACATGCTGATACGTAAAGGAGTTTTACAGTGCATTAAAAGTGTTACAAACATCAAACTGGGAAGAAAAGCATTCATTGATGCCAATGGGATGAAAATTCTTTACAACACTTCACAAGTAAGTTGTTTTTTGTTGTTGGTTTTGCCTCTTTGGCTTTAAAAACACATCCAGCTCAAATTTGTCATAGTTCTTTTATGATATTTATGTTAATTCCTGATTATGGGGGTAAGGCTTATTTTCTGTTCTTGACTGAAGTGGAATGAAAGAGTACAGAATTTAAATTTGTGTTTGCTATTACTTGTTTTTTGCTATCTCTAGGAGGGGTTGTTGAACTTAATTTTTAAGAAAGCAGGGGGAGGGAAGACTTGATTTCGAAGCTTGGGTTTTTTAAAAAAGGTGAAATAGAGTTGGTAGAAGTTCTTCTGGCCCTCAAAGGAGACACTAGCAAGATTTACTGTAAACAAAATACTTTGCTATTAGTGAATTCTAGAAATCTGTAAAACAAATGTAGTTTGGCTATGTGAGACACTTTTTCTCTTCATCATGTTCCTGTTTATAGGAGTGCCTTGCAGTAAGAACTCTTGATCCCCTTGTCAACACATCCAGCCTAATAATGAGAAAATGTTTTCCTAAAAACCGCCTTCCTTTACCAACTATTAAAAGTGCTTTCCATTTCCAACTCCCAGTTATTCCTGCCAGTGGCCCTGTGGCTCAGCTGTACAACTTGCCTCCTGATGGTATGGTAATTTTGTAGTATTTTGTCTTTGATTATGTCTAACATGGCTTTATGTAAGGTGGAATCACTTGCACTTATTTGTATTCTCCACTAAAACTTGGTCTCTGAGGCTTCTCAGCCAGCTAGTGTGGAGCACCGATTTCTAATGTTAAGTTTTAACTGATGAAAATTTTCTCTACATATATGTGGTTGTGTTTTTTTTTTTAATTTCGTGTCTCAGAATTTCATGGTGTTCATCAAACTTTGAAGTGTAAAGCATAGGCTATACATATTACTCTACAAACTTAAATGGGCTCTCTTTTTAACTCACTATATACATTCTCCTGTGTGAAATGTAATGAAGTGCACAACTCGTTTTACAGGAGTGTATATTCCTTGATTTCTTACTGTTATTCTGATAAACCTGGTGTAGTGACTTTAGATTAACATGTGCTATTTGAAGCATTATTTTTTTAAAACTGTGTTTTATTCTTTCATTTCCATGATGAGAAAAGTAGAGCTGCCTTCTTGGACTGTTGTAGTCTCTGGGGCAACACTTGTCTGCAAAGCATTTGTATGGTGCTTTGTAGGAAATAGATTAATCCCATTGTGAGCAGCTTTCATTGTTTTTGGATAATTAGTGTTTAAGGCATTTTCAGATACAATGAAGTAGCTTGGTGGCTGGGCAAGCAACTGATGAAGTTGCTATCAGAAAGTTATTCTAAAATGAAGAGGCAAAGTCAGATGTTTTGGCATCTTTTTATTCACAATATCTCTTGAAGCAAAATATGGTCATAGTCTGAAAGAAGACAGCTATCCAGTTTGGTTTCACATGGGTCAGACTCAAACTGTAGGAGTTTAGAGTTTGAAGTAGAAAATGGATTTAGAAGTGTGTTCCAAAATCCACAGAAATGAATCCAGTACTTACTATGGTATTTTTAGTACTACATAATACCTATTTAGAAACTTCCTGTTCTGTTCGAGTGGACCAGTGATAGTGAAAACAGGATGCATAGGATTTTCTTTTCAGGGAAAAACTTCTGTATCAAAAGACATGTAGAATGTTGGGGGTGGGCACAGCTCTGGGTTTATTAAAGATATAATCTTGTATAGTCAACATTGTAAAAGCAATACATGTAATTATTCTGAATAGACTAGAAAGTCAGTGTATTTTGTAAACCTTTGAGTGAGCCTTTTACTTACAATCGGCAAACTTCCTGCATGGGAAAACATAACAAAAATCCCCGGCACTCCACCTATGTGAGATTTCTAGAGAAAGATCAGATTTGCCACTAGTTAGCAGAATGTCTGCCAGAATAACCAGTTAATGCTCACTGCCACATATTAGAGAGTTAGCCTAATTCTTGTTAGTCACGTGTAAATAATTAGCTTGTTTCCCCTTGTTTTTCTTTGGTGAAAAAGGAGGATTTCCTAGGTCCTTCAAGGTACTGGTCCTCTAACTCAAACGGAAATTAGTCATTGGTGTCCAAATAGTTGCACATTTCTAAAAAATAACATCTTGCTGTCTGTTTTTGGGATAACATTTAGTTCCCAACCTGTCCACACTAAGCAGTTGCAGTGACCATGCTGCATGAGTTTCTGGTTTAACCTTCAGTGATAAGTTTCTGACTTTTTTAGGCCCCACTTAAGCAAGACAAAAAAGCAAAGGGTGCTTTGTCTTGTTCCATGATACTGGGTCAGTATGAGCTGATATGACTAAAAGCTTTTGAGACATTACTTTGGGAAAAGGTGGATTGTAAAGTATTTCTAATGGCCATCTGCTGTCTAGGTGGGGGTTTTTTGCATGGCTGTTGTTGTGTGTTTGGTTTTGTTTTGCGTGGTTTAAACCAGGGATCTTTGTTTTGACTTAAAACTGGATGGAAGTGTAATAAACTGACTCTGTAGTATTGTCAAACAAGCGTTTGATTTTTTAAATCTGGTAATAGTAATTCACTTTTACTAGTTGGTTTTCACAATTTTTTCAAGTTGTAAGTAGAAGAAAAACCCAGAACCTAGAAATTTTTTTGAGCGTATGTAGTGAATTAAATGTATAATCTGCCTTACCAAACTTTTTTGTATCATAGTGGATGATGTAGTAGATGAAAGTGATGATAATGATGATACTGAAACAGAACCAGAAATGGAAACTGAAAATGATGATGACAAGGACCAACACTTTAAGGTTGGTATGAGACAAAATTAACAAGCAAAAATTGGGCATAACAGTTTTTTATTTTTTGAAGTTACTTTATTTATATTGTACAGCCATATGTTTTAAGTATTAAAAGGACTTTGAGGTTTTCAGGGCAGTTTCTAAAATTAAAAAAGCTCCTGAAACTTAAAGAAAATGGGTGCTGCCTGAAAATATAAACATTTATTGTTCAAATTGCTTCAAGATTTTATCAAAACCTGTTTGCATCACACTTGATGTGTCTGGAGTATAGAGGAACAGAACTCCAAACACTTTAGCAATGTTCTGTTTGCAATTAATATTTCTCTCAGCCCATTGTTCCTGTATAAGCTGCTCAGTATATAGGAGCTTCTCCAACTTTTTCCATCATTCTGTACTGGGATTGACTAGGTCAGTGTTCTAGCAAGGTAACTTTGAAGTCAGCCAACTGTAGAGGTAGAGATCAGACCTCTCACTATTGTATCACTTCGGGAAGATCTTGTTTTGTTCCACAGCTGCCAGCTGCGACATGAAAGGACATTTGGTCGGAACTGCCTTATTCTATATTTTTGTTACCTATATTCAGGAGTTAGTTAAATTGTTAGTGCACCAACTGGAGTGACAGATTTTATTCAAGGCTCTCGTGAGCCCTGATAAAGGGCGTATCTTCCATAGAAATAGTTATACCTTTGTCACTGTAGTCAGATGAAATCTCCACATTCCAGGTTGCAATAGTTGGATTATGCTTGGATCTCATGTGAAGTGTAGTCTGATATCTGTGCATAATGTGTTTGGATGAAAACAAGAAGAAAACGGAGGCTTTGGCATACTAATAAAACTGAGCTGCTTGAACCTACATGGTGAAAGATGCAGTTTGGCTGGTTTAAAAATAGTAGTGATATTCAGATTTTGAAGTATGACCATGTCAGAAGTAAAAGTTTTAGTGTAACTATTTTAGAAGTTCATTACTTCTGGATGCAAAATTAATTTGTTCTGGTGCTCTTTCAGAATGATGATATTGAGACTGATATTAACAAACTGAAACCAAGACAGGAACTGGGGAGACCCATAGAAGACCTGAAAATGTATGAGCAATTTTTCCCAGAACTTTCAGAAAACTTTCAGGTAAAGTACATAATTCCCAGGGTGTGCCTCACCGTGATGGGTTGACTTCAGAATACACTTTAACACTTTGTTTAGGTGGATAGTTCCTCTAGTGAAAAAATGAGTCTGTAGTTCTAGAGCTTACGTATGGGAGTGCTGTATAGCAAGTTACTTAGACTAATGTTATGGGTTACTTTAATCTGATTGAGAAGGAGACTGTGGGGATATGTAAAGGAAAACTGTTTTCTGATGTCTGATTATTACACATGACAGAAAGTGAAATAGTAAGAAAGGACATGAGATTTCTGACCAATACTCATTGTATTAGATATTTCCTTAAATGCTGTGCACGTCTTTAGAATAGTTCATTAAAATATCTGGGGAAATGCATTGACTTCATGATTTGTAATTAACTACTTGTTTATTGCTTTGTCACTATCTTCTTGTGAAAGTTGAAAGTTCATTGCTACATTTATGTAAGTCTAATGCATAACAACTGTTGTCTTTTAAATTACAGTCATTTTGGATTATTGCAAAACATACCTCAGGAACAGTGCAAGAGGTTTCTAATATAAATTAAAATTTAGGAACTGTTTACTTTTTAGAATAAGTCCTCTTACTTTTTCTCCTATTTTTTTCAGGAATGTGACTTAGTTTCCAAGGAACCAAAGCCTTTTGTACCTGATACAAATCTGAGCGGACCTATTGTTGTTCCTACCGCAGGAGAGGAGCACTCAGCTGAAGCAAACCAGTCAATGAAAGGAGTTGCTCTGAAGGAGAGCAGTCCTTTATTGACAGAAGAATATAATAGAAGGCCAGCCTTTCTGGAACTACCAAAGAAAGATAGTATCAAAGACAGTAGTTTACATCAGCAAAATGATCAAAGAAACCTGCTTCCAACATGCCAGTGTCTAAGCCAAGAAATTGTGAAAGGCTTGGACAGAATCAGTCTGCAGAGCAGTGCAAAAAATGATCAGTATTATGGTGCAGAGTGTATAACAAAGAAAGAAAGCAAAACTAACCTTACCACACTTGCTTGTAGTAAACCTTGTGAACACGATTCACCCTGTGGAAGTAGCATCTTTGAAGGATCATCTGTCCAGCTGGGAAAACTCTGCTGCACTGGAGTGGATTCAGAGGAGGAAGATTCCAGGTCTAGTTCATCAGAAGAGCAAGTCATGCTTGAGGTTTCTGATATATCACCAGTTCATGACTGTGATCTTTATATTGAAATGGTAAAAACCACAAAGTCCATTCCTGAGTATTCAGAAGTAGCCTATCCAGATTATTTTGGCCATATTCCACCTCCATTTAAGGAGCCTATTCTGGAAAGGCCGTATGGGGTGCAGAGGTAAGTTACCACACTCATTTTTTGTTGTTTTTATCCCATTGAGAAACAGTCTGTAGGATGAGATTAACAGGCACATACACAGTTTTTACTTTGGCATCTAAAACTATTTTCAGTGAAAGTGGTTTGAAGGTAGGTGGGTAGTCACTGTTCAATGCAGAGCCGTAAATGAGAACACAATCTGATTCTGTAATTGCTAACTCTGTAATTCAGTTTCCAAGTACTAAGTTGAATGTATAGTCTTCCCTTTCTGCCTCCTCACTATCCCCCATCTAAATTTTGTAATTTGTAAAGAAAAAAACAACAGACAAAACAACCCACAGGAAAAAACCCACAACAAACAAACCCAGTTGAATGTTCCCTTCAGTTCTTAGCAAAGATAGAACAGTTAATATTTTAAAGATACTTCAACTCTTCTCTTTGCTGTGGTAACAAAGCTATATTTCAGGAAATTGTTAATACAGTTATTTTAGGGTTTGCAGCTTAATAGAACTTAGAGGTAGCAAATGCTGGGAAGGCAGTTTGTGTTAGGTCCTGCAGAATGGCACACAATAAACTCAGAATGAAAAATGCTGGGAGATACTGGAAGATGATGAAGGGTGATGTGACTCAATAACATGCAGAGGTGGTATAAAAAGCTGGCTCATATGCATAGTAATTTGCTATAAAGACAAACGAACTTATTAGCAGAACCTGTGATAGTAGATATGACACCTTGGAACTTGCTTAATTATATTAGATTGAATATTTTCAGCTTTATACTTTTAACTTTAACCAGTTTAATGAGATTCGTCATATTTACATTTAGTTACTAGAATGATAAAAAGATTAAGTGTCTTTTAAGGTTGTATAATTGAAGTCCTTTAGCTGTTTTAACATGTGTTGTAAAAAGCAGCCTTTCTAGTGAAATGACCAAGTGTTGAAACACTAATGGTGTAATGAATGTACCATTACTAAAAAGCGCCATTCGGTGTTGAAGAAGAATCTTACCTATAAGCTTATTCTTTAGATGCAGCTGCTTTATAAGGACAATAGTCTTGAGTCAGAAATGACCTAAGAACTGCATTTTAAGAAAATCTTGCAAAATCTTAATGGCTTTTTTTGTAGTACTTAAAACTTCTGAATTTTCCTAAGTAAAATTGAGTAAAGTCAGATAAATTTTGTAATTCCAGTGCTCTTGGTCTTCTGGGATATAAAGCACTTTATTAACTCTGACTTTTAATGAACAAACCTACTTGTGTGATTATACATAAACTCGTTTCTCAACCATGAAGGTAATTGCAGAGTATATTTTATTTTAACTTTAAAGTGTTTTATTTTTGTTGTATTTTCTTTCATACCAGACTTTTTAAGGTCTTGTATGAAACAAGCCTAGAGTATCGGGTAATATTGATAAACAAAAATCCTGCGTCACCTTTTTGAGTTACACTGCCCTAACAATTCAGTTTCTACAAATGACTGTTGCTGCAATGTAGCAAATTTCTGAGAAGGAAACCTGTTTAAAAAGATCTTAATCTTTTTAGGAATTTATAGGAAAGTGGTCAAAATTAGTTTGGTGGGGGACATGAAGAACTTTTTAATGCTTCTATAAAGTGTTGTCCAAACTCTTTTGGCATTCAGTGGGATTTACATTCTCCCTAATGTAAGCAGTTAGTTAGTGCTTATCAGCTAAATTTTCTTTAGGAGTTAATGGCTTTTAGTTTACTTTTATTAAACACATGCCGTGTGGGTTGTTTTGGTTTTTCAGTCTTGCAATATGCTAGGACATACAATGTTTTGGAATTTCTGCTTTGGAGTGGTTTTGCGTTTTCATTTATGCTTAGTAACATGTAATTTTCACCAAATGTCTCACCAAATTATTGTTGTTTGGAAAGTGTTGTTGAGAATGACTGAAGTGTTTTATATTATTCTACCTTTTAGGGAAGAAAATTATTATATAATTCAATATCCTATAAATTTGGGGTTAAATTCCTACTTCTTTCTGTTCCTTAAAATTTTAGGTTATTTTTTGCTGTACACTTCAGTATTTTCTAATCATCTGACACTTAGAAGTGATCATCAGGTGAATCAAGATTCACAAAGGACTAATCTATGAACACAGAACTCAACACCAACAGTGTTGGTTTTATATTTTTTTTTACTGTAATGGTATTAAAATGGCTTCTCCTTTCTCTTTGATTTTTTTTTTTTGGGGACCTGAAGATGTCCGCTACTACTTTTTCCTTTTCACATACATCTTGAATACCATTTCTTCTATCCTTTTGTCTGTATTGGTTATTACTATGGTATTTGAATGCCTGATACTCATTTGTCTTGCAAAACTCCTGTGATGATAGAAGTATCATGACCCTTTAGAGCTGAGGCATACTGAGATCTAAGGAGTTGTGTAAGAACAAGTGCAAGATCAAAAATCTGATCAGGTTCAGATAGATTGTGGTGAGTCAGCCTCTTTACAATTCTGTCAGTGCATTGGGCTTGGGACTTGTTTTCTTTTCCAGTTACTTTTAATGTAATATGAGGTGCTAGAATTGTGCACTTACCTTCTTCTCATTTGTTAACAATATTTAATTAAATGGAGAATTTCCAGCCTGAAGATACTTTACCACTCTGTTCCTGTATTCTTCATTGTTAATCTGCCTCCTTTTCTTCTTATTGCAGGTGCTGTGCAAGCTTTTCTACACAGCTCTGCCACTATATTTCATTCTTGAACTGCAACACATTCTTACTTTTCCACACCAGGACCTAGATACTGCCAGTTGTGCAATGGTTTTATGATCTGGATAAACATACACTTGACATTTGGCTGATACCACCAAATTAATTCTTATTTGTATAGTCGATAAATGAACCTAGATCTCAAGAGGTGAAAAGCTAGTGGACTAACACACTCACTGCACGACCTACTCTCTAAAACTCTTTAATTCTAGTTATGGTAGAACTCATGTAAGTTACTAATGTTACCAAATGCTGTCCTGGATTAAAGCATTAACATAAGTAATGTTTGAGTGATTTCTGTTTCTACTGTGAAGTATGTAATGGTGCATTTTTTCCCCATAAGATAAAACCCAGTTGATTGTGTGCATGAAAACTCAGTTCCCTCACATAGAGATATTGGACTCAGTCAGCTGTGAATGCAGGTGTTTAAACTTAAGTACACTTTAAGTTTGTGCGCATAAATGCGGGTGAGGCCGAGGTCTCTCTGAAAATCTATCCCACTGTCTTCATGTCAACTTTGTTAGTTTTCACTGTTGTATGAAGTAATTCCTCTTTTGTAATTGGCAACAGTGAAACAGTGCAACAGTTAAATGAGAACTTTGCTTTTTATTTTAGGACAAAAATTTCTCAAGATATTGAAAGACTGATTCATCAAAATGACATTATAGACAGAGTTGTTTATGACCTTGATAATTTGAGGTAAGTGTTTACCCTTCTGAAGACAGTATTCAGCCAACACTATAAGCCTGTTCTACTTTCTTTGTGATACATAGTATTTAAAGCAGTACTGTTATGGCAGACTTCAAGGGAAGTTGAACCTGATATAACAGTGTTTCTGCTATCCAGGCTGTATGTAGAGGAAGGATCAAAATAATTTCTGCATTCCTGAGTGAGGGCTCAAATAAATGTAGTGAATTTATTTTAGTTAAGTTTATTTTATTCACTTTGATTCCTTTTCTTTTTCTCCCCATAGCTGTTTAGAACCAGAGGAAGCAGATGTTTTGAAGTTTAACTCCAAATTTGAATCTGGAAATCTGCGCAAAGTTATTCAGATCAGAAAGTAAGATGTTTCATCTCTTCTTTCCACACATAAGGCCTTTTATTTCTGCTTCTTAAAAAAAAGATTGATTTTGTTTTTATTAATCTTTAGAAACGAGTATGACCTAATTCTGAACTCGGATATAAATAGCAATCATTATCATCAGTGGTTTTACTTTGAAGTTAGTGGAATGAAAACTGGCATTGGTTACCGGTTTAACATCATCAACTGTGAGAAGTCAAACAGTCAGTTTAACTATGGTAAGATACGTTTCCCATTCTTTGGGTGGAAATACTTACAAAAACATCTGTGCTAGACAGCTCAGCTGTTTCCTTCCCTCCGTCCCAGGATCAGTAATGTATTCATGTTGATCAGATTCTTTTTTAATACTATTGCTAGAAAATGTTTTGACAAGTTTTACTAAAAAGAAAAGTATCTTAAAAACACTGGCTGTCAGGTTTTAAAATGAAGTTTTGTTGTGAGGCTGAAGCAGAAGAAATTTACTGGTGGCTGAAGCTAAAATTTGTTCTAAGACCATTGTGGGGGAGGACGACACCAGAGCCTGTTGATCCACACAGGTGCAAGAAGAATGAAAACTGTCATCTTTAATCCCTCCTGCATAGAGCTATCTTTTAATATGTGAAAGTAAGCAGAGGCAATCTCAAACAGTTTAGTCTTATTGGTGGGGAGAGAGGCACATTATTTGAGAAGGAAAAGTGAGTCTCCACTGAAATGCTGAGCCTTGTAGGTGATTCTTGCAGTCTCCCAACAGGTAGTGCTTATACCTCATCCAAACGTGCTGGCTTACTAAGCATACCTTTCTTTCACTTGTCAGTGATAGGGCAGGGTGTTGTCATTCAGATTAAAACAATTTGTTTTGTGAGGTGTTTTCCCCTTCTGGATTTTCTGAAATTGCCTTTAAAGGTTGAGGAGTAGAAGCTCCCCTCTCCCACCTCAACCTCAGGCTCTTGGGACAGAGTGACATCATATTCTTCTTTGTCACCATTGTACAATTTACATTGATAAAACCCAAGAATGCCAGGTAGTTTCACCAGTGATAAGATGCTTTTAAATTTACTATCTTCATTAGTTACCTTGGATCTTCATTCTTATGTTGCATATACTTACCAGATAGTTACTTTTGGTTTTTTAAGTATGCTGTGTTTGTATTTGGCTAATTATTCAACTATTAAATAGTGTTCAATTAATATGTATTCTTTTCTGCTCTAACTTCATATTAAGTATTTAACTTCAATATACTCTCAAAAAATTACAAACTTTAAAGATTCACTATTTAAAAAAAAAAGTCCTGAAACTTCAGTTATTTTCCAGCTATCCAGCTGGATGGATGATAGTATTAATTTTTTGTACTCTCTTTGAAGCCTTATTGTAATGGTGAGTTGGATGGAGTGGGACCTAAGACTTCTTGTAGATTACCATTCATACTAACCATAGCTTTCACTTAAACACTTCATTTTGGTCTTCTGTAGGTCTGATTCTTTTTGTTTTTCCTTTAATTTATTTCCTGAAAATTAGGATGTGATGAGGGGATAGGGGGAAGAATCTTTTTTCACCTAGATGAAAGAGTGTACAATACCCAGGCATTCATAAAAATATACTTCATTCATGAGTAAATGAGTATAGGTAATTTGGAGACTCATGTATAAGTGTTGATGTGGTCTGTTACTGCTAAGATCTTGATGTTTAGTGTTAAGCATTGAAGTGAGTTACATTTTCTTCTTTAAGGTATGCAGCCCCTCATGTACTCTGTTCAAGAAGCATTAAATTCTCGACCATGTTGGACTCGCGTTGGGACAGATATCTGTTATTATAAGTACGTACACCAACCAACCAAACACAGCAAATCTTAACACTGAAGATTAGTATGAAGTACAATCTTTGAGGGGAAATACTTGCTTCTGAGTTTGATAATTCTGTTTTACTAGTTCTGTTGTCAACAGAGTTTTCTTCCTGAGTTACTACAGAAAGTGGCAGGAGCTATTGAAATATATAGGGTCTTATTTTATTAACACACTGCTAATACTTAAGCTGTTCACCTTTTATGCTTTCGTTAGAAATGGCATACCGTTCCAGAGAAGTTCTAAGGGAATGTGTGTATGTGTGTTTACTTGAAATCTTAATAGTGACTTCCAGTAATGCTGACCATGGGGTGTTTGTGATTAGGCTCTTGTAATCAATGGTGCCATCATTGTAGAGCAGTCCCGGAACGCAGGATGAGATAGTACAGCACATCTGTGTGTTACCCTTCTTGGCTGGTAGTTGTTTGCTTCCTTTTTTTGGTTATTGTTGTTGTTATTTGGCTTTGTTTACTTGCCTTTTCCCAATATGAATGAAAGAATGTGTATCACTGCTATAACAAAGTATCTTTACAGGTGGTGGGAACCACTATGTTTTAATCTGGATGTAGACAGAAGAGAAATACAATAACTAAAAATACTCTGGCTCTTAAAATGTATGCTCAGGAATAATCGCTAATATGAAAAAAATATTCTAGTATGTTTATTATCATCATTTTACCCTTAGGAATCACTTTTCAAGAAGTTCAATTGCTGCTGGAGGTCAGAAAGGAAAGTCTTATTACACAATTACATTCACGGTGACTTTCCAACATAAAGATGATGTCTGCTACTTTGCTTACCATTATCCATATACATACTCAACTTTAAAGGTGAGAAGATTATGATCTGTTACATAGATCAATATTTATACTTTCAAACTGTGAAATGTAAGCATTCATGAGTGAATTATTTTTATTTCCTTTTATAAAGTTCAAAGTGCTATTTAAAATGGAGAATTTCCATAACATACTAGTGTTTAGACTGGGGAAGTGTGTAGGTTGCTCTAAAGGACAGTCCCTGGAAAAACAAAATTGATACTTACTTGCAGGCTAAATGGGCTTTCTGGGAATCATAATTCATAACTGACTGGAAATGGTGCTAACTGGATGAAGTGCTTGTGTTTGAGTCCAGTGATTCATATCCTACTGTTCTGCACAGAATCATAGGATTGTTTTTTGTAACTGGCTTATTCAAGTTACTATATTTAAGATAATCAGTGATCTTTTTTTAGGATAATTAATTGGTTAATAAAGCCTTTTTTTAAGTCTCATGTACTCTTGTAAGAAGTACCTGTTAAGGGATATTACAAGCAGCTGCTGCCTCCAGCAGCTCTAGGCCCTGGAGGTTCTTCCTGCCTGGCTACTGGAGCCTAGTCAAGGCACCCGAGGGTCTCTGTCCCAGGCTGATGGATGTGGCTGCTGCTTTCCTGTTTGCATGTAGGTTCAACCACTAGTGAGTCTGAATGTGTATTCCAGAGGGTGAGAGAGACTCATGCACACACACTTGCATATGTTTGCCCTTCCCAGCATGGCTGGCTACTCAGGCTGGCACAGATAAGGTGCTGCCTTCAGCAGCACTCATGTGTAACACTTCTAGGACTTATTTAAATGACAACTATGGGCACCCAAGTCCCTTTCCTCCTCTCCAGCTAATAAAGAGAAGTACTGGTAAAAGTACACACCCACTCACTAAAGATGGAACAAGAGGAAATGGCCTCAAGTTGCATCAGAGGAGGTTTAGATTAGATGTTAGGAAGAAATTCTTCACTGAGAGAGTGGTTGTGCACTGGAACAGACTGCCCAGGGAGGTGGTGGAGTCACCATCCCTGGAGGTGTTTAAAAAATGAGTAGATGTAGCACTTGAGGCTATGGTCTAGTGGCTAGAGAGATGTTAGGTGAAGGTTGGACTTGATGATCCTGGTGGTCCTTTCCAACCATAATGATTCTATGGTTCTATGAATCACAAGTACGTGCACAATTGTGGCTGACTGGCATGGCCCATCTGTGCCATACCCCAGTTTGGATGTCAATCTGTCTTTCCTACTGTACAGTCCTCCAGCTTGCAGGCTTGTCCAGCCTGATGCTCACTAGCAAACAGAAGCGTACACTCAAACACTTGCCTCACAGGCATTCTGCACCTATGGTTCCACTCAGATGCCAGCATGGACTGTCTGCTCACCTGATACCCTTGCCTTGACACAGGACCTCATACTTTTTGGGTAGTCCACCTTGAAGTTTGCTAGCAGATTGCACCTACACCCACCCATGCACACTATCTCTGGGGAAGATGCATATGCTTGCCACCCACCTCCAGTAGCTGGTAACCAGCACATGGGCTTGTAACCCATGTTCCTACTCTAGGTGCTGGCACTGAGACACTGTCCCTTGTTTTACTTACCGTTATTCTCCACTCGCTGATTTTTGGGACACACACTGTTCTTGCCCCAGTGGCTGGACGCCAAAACTCCTACCCACTCCAGCAGCTGGCACTGACATCTCTCTTGCTTCTGTTGCTGACACCACAGATCAAAGTGTGCCTACACTGCCTACAGCTCCAGCTGCTGGCACCAGGTTTACTTGTATTGATCCCAACAGTAGCTGGCACTTTGCACGCAAAGTCATCAGTGCCCACAGAGATGCTTCCAAGAGGTGTGGCCCCTCCAGCTGCTGATGGTGAGACCCTTGCTCACTCCAGTTGCTGACCCTAAACCCACGCACCTATTTTCTTAGTTTTACCAAGTCCACACTAGGCTGCAGAGAGCTAAGGGCAGACTATAGGGCATAGGTGCATAAATTATGTATAGTCCCACAGGCCCTCCTTGAATGTCTCAAATACTTACGTTTCTCTGGTTTCCTCCTTGTTCCTCAGGTGGCCCTCTCCAGAGCTTTCCCTGTAGATTCTTAATGGCCCATCAGTTAGAGACTGGAGACTTTGGTCTTTGCTATTTTTTCTGTTACATCTTACCCACCTGGATTGTTTCTCCCTGTTCCTGTTTATTGCTTCTCCCTTTACTTGTTAGCCCGTTCTTCACTGCAAAAGTCCCTGATCAGATAACCTTTTTGAAGCAGAGGTTCTTATCTTACACATAGCCTTCCAGTATCACCCAGTAGAAAACAATGTACCTCCTGTGGCTTCATCTTCCTTGAAGCAGTTGGATAAACAGACTCTGTGAAGAGAAGTATTCAGTCTGTCAGACATGTAGAGAATGATACTTTATGGTCAAAAATATGATGGAAACTTCAACATTGCTTAGAACAACAAAAAGAAAGATCGATTAGATAGTACCTGTGGAACTCACTGTGATATGTGACTGCAGAAGATTTGAAGTATGTTTTCATTGTTTTTGGGATGAAGATGCATCTTCAGAAGCTGGAATCTATGCACAACCCTCAACAGATATATTTCCGACAAGATAGTCTCTGCGAGACCCTGGCTGGAAACAGTTGTCCCTTAGTCACTATTACAGCCATGCCAGAGTCCAATTACTATGAACATGTCTGTCAGTTCAGTAAGTACGACTTTTCTTTCTCATCAACTGAAAATAATGTAAAACTACCTCTATATGAAAAAAAAATAACTGTTGTGCATTGTAGAAATAGCAAAATAAAATAAGGTTAATTAATTTCATGAAATTAAGAGGTGTCGTTATAGAGGATTTGCTTTGTATTTAATAATACTTATTTGTGGTAGTAAAATAAGGACACTTATATCCGGATATATAAGAGTATTTATGTTCCTATATTTTAAGGTAGATGGTAGTTGTATGGTACATTTTGCAGTCTGTGCTTCTTGGAAAAGAATGCCTGGTTTCTGAGTAACTCTTTCTCCAAATGCTCAGGTGATTTTCTTGTCGAAGAATCTTTTATAAAGCCAATATCTAAGTTAACTGCACTTTGTTATGTCAGCATTCCTGGTTTGTTCCTCCACTCCAGTATTTTTCTTGGATATTGGAAAAGAAGCCATCAGAGTTATCACTTGATTGCCGTCTCAAATTAGCTGTAACCGTGTAATTGTCTGATTGAATTTAAAGCTGCATCGTGAGAGTTGTGTCATTAGCAGTCCTTACAACAATATTCTGGCAAGCTCTATCAACGATACTCAATAATACTTGACTCCAAAATGCTTTATTCAGCATTGCAATAAATGAAGCTGGCTATTGCATCTTTTTTAAATTAACAAACTGTTTACTTAGCTTGAATCATATTTCTCATCTTGTATGCATACTTCTTTTAGGGAATCGTCCTTATATTTTCCTATCTGCTCGTGTACATCCTGGAGAGACTAATGCAAGCTGGGTTATGAAGGGAACACTGGAATACCTTATGAGCAATAATCCAAGTGCCCAATGTTTGCGAGAATCTTATATATTCAAAATTATTCCCATGCTCAATCCAGATGGTGTCATCAATGGAAAGTAAGCATAAGTCTACTCACAAACATGTAACCTGTACTACTAAGTCTTTGCATCTGTTATTTAAAAAAAAATCTAAACTTATTTCAGAAACTTAAAAATGCAATAATTCATATAAAAAAAAACCCACCACAAAAGTGCTAGAACTCTGCTTGCTTTTTAAAGGCAGATGTATTTTTTTCATGAATTTCAGTTTTATAAAAAGTATCTTCAGTTGTTCATGGATGATAATCATTCCTATGTGAGTTGACATGGCATTTTAATGGTCCCTCTGAACTACAGTCTTGGATAGGTGTAGAGCATTACAGGAGAGCACAGCTGCTTTTAGGAAAAACTAAACAAGTTCATGGCTCTCAAAAAAAGAGCAGTCCTTGTATCTGAGAAAGCTTTTTATGTATTTTTAATCTTTATTACAGTTTTTAGAAGGATGTTATGAAAATGGCTGATGTCAAATGTTATTAAAAAGGGGAAAGTTAATAGGTGTGCAAGAGAAAGGGTAAGAGAGTATCCTGGTTTAATTGAAGTTATTATTAATAAATCTTTCACTTACTACTACTTTTCCTAATAATTTTAAGGGATATTTCAAAACATTTTGGTACTGCCATCAGCAAGCATTCAGCAGTCTCTGTTTAGTTGGTTACAGGGAATTCATATGAAGTGGTAATTTTGGTATGGTGTATCTGCAGTTCCTTCTTACCTAGTTATGGGTAGTATTTTAAAAAGTTGTGAACAAAATAATAAAAATCAAACAAATTATGGATTTGAGTAGAATCTTGTCTTTATATATGTAAAAGTATGTATGTAATAGCACACTTGGAATTAAATCACTCAGAGTACAAGTGAAAGTTTAATACAGGGTAGTACAGGGAAGTAAGAACTTTGTCCCAGCAGACACAATCAAAAGACAGATGTATGGAAGATGACTGCATGAACATGAACTTCTGCCAGTTTAAAAGCTCTTGCTGATAGTTGACTGAATACAGAAAATGATCTGTATTTGTTCACTGGGTTTTCTGGTTTGTTTTCTTCTTTTCTTCCATGTTTTTCTCACAGCCACTTATCTCCTAACAACTCCATGTTTCAAGTCTTGGATTTCTGGTTGACATGAGTCTTTCTGTTACAGAAGTCAAGACACCAAAACAGTAAAGATACCATATATTTGAACTAGCAGTTGAATAGAATTGTAAGCTTTCAGTTTCGACAGCAAATAAGCAAGATTGAAATTTACTTCATATAAGAAGCTACTTCTAATTTATTTTTAGGTTTTCTGTAACATAACTTTAAAAACCCTAAACAACCCTATTTGGCACATTAGAGAAATGAAGTTTGTTTCTTACCAGACTCCTTCCTAAGAAGCAGTGGTGACAAGGAAAACTTGAGGTGGGGGGAGGCTTATTTAAAAGTATGATAATACAGACTACATCATGCATTTTTCCACCCCCCCGCAATAGCCACCGTTGCTCTTTAAGTGGAGAAGATTTAAACAGACAGTGGCAAAATCCAAATCCAGATCTGCATCCCACTATTTACCATGCTAAAGGGTTACTACAATATCTGGCTGCTATAAAACGTTTACCTTTGGTGAGTATGTGTGTGTAAGCAATTTTGAATCTATTTAACCTTGTCTATGTAGCTAGTGTGTAAAGTAAACATTTTAATATGGTCTTGTAAACTGTGTCAACTTTAAAGTTGACTCGGAGAACTGGTCTTCTGCAAGCCTTTAGACCTAAATCTGTTTCCTTTGCTAGGGCAGAAGGTTAAACCTTGCTTAGATGAATCCTACGGCTTTTGTCTTAATGCACAAGTTAATGATATAAGGAGTTGTGTTTCCTAATTCTTTGGAACTTTCAACAGTACAACTAAAAAAATCTTTTTCTATTGCATTTATAAAATGTTAATTCCACATACCTTGGCTTTATTTTGTCAAATGATTTATTGTAGGTCTACTGCGATTATCATGGTCACTCTCGAAAAAAGAATGTATTTATGTATGGCTGCAGCATCAAAGAGACAATGTGGCACACAAATGTTAATGCTGCCTCTTGTGACCTAATGGAAGACCCTGGTTACAGAGTAAGTTTGACATTTGCACCTTTTTCACTTGGCATGAATTTGGGATACACTTTTCAAATAACTTCCTGATATTATTCTGTGCACATAGTGACTTCACAGCATAAGCAGACTTATTTAGAATGATTTTGGTTTTTTAGTTCATGGGTGTACTTCTAAGTATTTTGAGAACTTTGAACATTGCACACTAGTACTGTTGAGGATTCAGTGTTAGTAGAGGGCCTTCTTTTTGGGTGTTTGTACCAATAGGTGCTTTCTTTTGCATCCAGCATTACCATTATAGTAAATACATGGAAAATATGCTTCTATGCATTTATAATTACTGGATGATAAAAGGGTCATTTAAGCATGGCAAACAATCTAGCAACAAGAAAATAAAAATACTGAATTGCTCAGAGAAATGCTAATTTTTATGTATGGAAATAGGCAAAATTCCTTTTATAAAACTGTGTAGTTAAGGCATGTGCCTCTAATACATAGGCATAGTAAACCTGCACAAACATCATGCACTGCATTGTAGAAGCTTTTAAAAATTCCAAAGGATTCAAAACCTGCTGTTTCTTTTCTGTATCTCTACTGCCGCCTTGTGGCTACGGCAAATCTATGCAACCTAATGCATCCAAATCCTGTATTTTTTCGAGGCAATGCTGAGCGAAGCTTGAAAAGCGTGTCAGTACGTGTCAAAACGCTAGTTGTGCATCTGCGAGCATAAATGAATACAGATGCTTTCAGATATTTTTTTCTCACCTCTCCCTCACTTTTTAAAAAAATTCTATTACTCACTTGATTTTCCTGTGTGATTTCCTGGATACTGAGTCTGATGCCAGTCACGTCTGCTGCACAACACATTAATGTGGGGTTTTGTCACTTCAGCCTGCACTACCGTAGCATGCAAAAGGCAATCATCAATAAGACTTGTGGGGGGAAAAAGGCAAACTGAAATGTTGGGCAAGCTTACATCAATAATGGTGTATGAACTATGGAAATAGTAAATTCAAAGTGATCATGAGTTTTGGCTTAATCGATAACAAATAAAAGCTGGAAAGAATGTAGTAATTTAGCATTAGTCAAATACATACATTTGCATAGCTGTTTCTTGTCTTTTTCCAAAGCTGCCATGTCAACAGTTATGTTGAACTTTGATTCATGTTCTTGAAGTGAAATATACACCTAGTGCTTCGCTGAATACAAATTAATTACATATACTAATAAAGTACTGTCTGTGTTAGGTCTGCAAATTGGATTATTGAAACAGTCTGAAACTGATTTCAATTAATTAATTGTATGGGGTATGTAGTACACTTAATTTGAACAAAGTTAGCTCAGTGAATTAGGAGGAGATGGTGATCTCCTGAAGAATTCTTACCCACATGACTAGATTTTAGTTATTGGATATGAAAAAGAGGATTTTAAGAAGTTAGAAATGGCAAACCACTTGTCACCTGAACACACTGGGTTTTGAAAACTCCATATGGAGAAATGTTTTCATTCTTGTTCTTTTAATTACAATTGCAACAAAATTTGCTGATAACTTGTGCTGCATATTCCCATTCCCTCTGCTTTCATAAGTGAAAGAGAAGAATCACAATATTTTTGAAATTGCTGTCCTGCAGGTACTCCCCATGATCCTGAGCCAAACTGCCCCAGCATTCTGCATGGGCAGCTGCAGTTTTGTAGTGGAAAAGTCCAAGGAATCAACAGCACGAGTTGTTGTCTGGAGAGAGATAGGAGTACAGAGGAGCTACACAATGGAAAGCACGTTGTGTGGATGTGACCAGGGCAAATACAAGGTAAGAAGAATACATTGGTTAAACTGTTCCTGCTTTATAATTTCTTCATTTGCATTGGTATCTTGTTCCACTTGCTTGCTTGATTTAAGCTTCTAAAACTCTTCTAAGATCTGTGTACATTAACATTAGAGTAAAATCACATAATTTACAATATTATAGGTTGCATAACAGTCTTTGTCACCCTCTATAGTATGTTACGCTTGTTGGCTGTTTTAACAAGATTAATTATTGCTTGTAACACATATGTATGCAAACAGTTCTTTCAGTAGGTTATTAAAATGGGGTAGTAATAAATGCCAATACTAGAACAAAAATTTTCTATACACATGGCAATTTCAGACTTCACCATGGCAGTCCATGGTTCTTCAGCAGATATTTAGCGGTGTCCCTTACAGAATTTTCCTGTGTAGCTGCAGAAACAGGCTTAGAAATCAAAACACTTCCATGTCAGGTTACCAGAACTACAAATCACACATCTCAGGATTCATCATGGTTGTTTGACATCTTGGCTTAAAACTTGTTTAGAATTTGTTTCCTTCAAAACTGTTAATAAGGTTGGATATTTGAAAATAAAAGGTGACCCTATTCATAGTTTGTCACTAGTAGAAAGCTTACTTTAAAGATGCTTTTAGGGGAATAAAGGAGAAACCACTGTCGTAACACCTAATCTTCCTCTTCTGTCACCGTGTTAAATTTAGCTACAAACTGTAGCAAGTTCTTAAAACTAACATTCCTGGAAGAATTATGTTTCCTCTGCTTGAAAGCAGAGTTAGGAATGCTAATTAAGAAAATTACCAAAAGACTCAAGGTGCTTGACAAAAAGAGGATCAGAAGGCTGTAATCAAGGAGAGGCCAGGAACAAAAAAAAGTTGGAGTGATATATATTTAATAATAATATAAAAGGATATGTTATTAATATATGCTCCAACAGCCATGCTTTTATCCCTAGACAGATGTTTTTGGCAGAAATTTCAGCAGGTCTGTAAGTACTAAATGAATGAGTTAATTTTGTCAGTTAACAATAAAAGCATTCCTGCTGTTGTCAGAATATTTTCATTATTCCACAGATGAGATCATTATGGAGCTTTAACAAAATAGCTCATCCAGGTTGCTTATTTTGAAACTTGCAGAATATGCTTCAATATGAACCTGCATGGCTTTAGCAGTGTTGCTACAGAAAGCTCTTAAGAAAGGTGAATTGAAGGTGCTCTGTGGACAAACTTTCAAGATGCTTAACCTGCAAAGCCCTTCTTCAGTGAGGGAGGTAAAAAATAGCTGAGTTCTATGGAAAAATTTTTTACTCAAAAGGGAAATGCGTTCTTCTGTGCCAGATAAACTAGCTGATTGTGGTTCTCATTAATTTTGTTTGAAATAAAACAATATGAGGTCTTAGTAATCCTCTGAACATTCAGAGAGATTCTTCTTTTTTTTTTCTTGACTATGATAATACTCATGCTTATTAAGAAAATTTATCTAAAAGGCCAAGGTCACTAGACGGAACAAGACAAGAGCAGCATTTCTCCAGTGAGAATATCAAAGAGAGGAAAAGGCTCAGTCTGTTTTTTTTCTTTGGAGGAAGTGGGGCCAGCCACTCTATGAATAGACTTGTGGTATAAATTAGATGGCATATTTCTTAGTATGTTATTTCAAAATGCAGAGAGGAGTAGAACTGTAGAAATTCCCACCCCAAAGGACATGACAGCTCACATCTGAGGGACTGGGCTATGTATCATACAAAGGTGTGAATCAGTTTTCAAGTCTTCTTCTGATTTGACATCATCACTGAATTTTGTTCAAAGCATGGAGGAGATTACTCAAAAGTTCTGCTCTTTGTGGAAGACATGCTGAGTCTTTGTCAAAGCTGGATAATATCAGAACATCAGTTTTTCTTTTTATTCTTTTTTATTTTACTCAGACAGTGCTGATGCTGTACCATTTACAACCAGGAAGCTGTTGAACTGAAGTTAGCAATTCTTACCTGAATTTAGGATCCTTGGTGGCAGTTATCTCTGGAAGCAATCTTGTTTTAACTGCTTGTGTGGAGTCTTTGTAGTGCATTGAGAATTAGTGCTGCAAATACTGCTCAATCATCTGCAGTTCAAGATAAAAAAAATCAAACATTCAGGTGAAATGATGCTCCAAGATCTACTTATGGATGATAATTAAGATGCTAGGCAAAAGAACAATTCCTTTAATAGTTCAAACAACCTAAAAACTGAAATTGATCTCTTTCCTAATCGGAGATTAATAACTTCGGGAGTATTGCTTAATTTTTAAGTTAAAAATTTTTTGTCATCTGGAAATTTCATGATTTATTTTCTGATATGATCCATTTAGGTCTTTCTTTAGTTATATACTCTTTCTGCTGTGCTGAAAATAGCAGCTAGGGAGCAGGCACATGCTATTTCTCTTTCTAACAATTGTGTTTGCACTTTCTTTCATACTGTAGTCTTGTCCTTTCTCTACTTAGAGCCACCCCCTGTCCATAAGGAGTCTGCCAACTAACAATAACTTCTTCAGCAACAGATGTAGACAGTGATTGGAAAAGTTTCTGAATCATCAAGTTGCGCACATTTAGTAGTCTGTGTAACAGTGAGATTACTGTTACCCTTCTTCCTCTTCCGCATACTTGTTGCCTCTTGTCCTTAATGTTATTTTAATCTCTTTGGGGCAGGGACTGTCTTCCTGTGATTAGCGTAGTGGAGCCCCAGCTATGGTTGGGGTCTTCAAATGTTACTGGCGTGCAAACATGTACAAAAAAAACCCTAAAAATTGGCCTCTGTGGATAAGGTACTGCACTGGGAGTAAGGAGAGCTGATTTCTGTTCCCAGCGGGGTCAGTGACATGCTGTGAGACACTGTGCAAATCGCTTCAACCCTTTCTGCCTCCATTTCTCCATCAGTAAAGTGAGGATAATTCTTCTTTTATTAATAACGTGCTTTGAAAACTACAGCACAAAAGCATTGTGAAAAAGGTAAGTAGTACTACTGTTAACAACCATACTCAAATATCAACGTGTTCACTGCTAACAGGTTTCTGTACCATTTTGCTGGAGGATGGCACTGTTTAGAATAGTGGATATAGTGTTAGAATTCATGTACTAAAAAGCACCTTGTTTATGAAGACTTCCAAGGGAAAAAAAAGAGCTTGCAAGAAAAATAAAATCAAACTTTCCGTTTATTAAGGATGCCTGTGTTCAAAACAGAAGTACATGAGGAATGTGTGGACTGTACCATTTCTGGTGCAATTTCTTTTAAAACTTTAAACCATTTCTTTTGACATTGCATTTAAAAAATATAGCATCAATGTGGTAGCATATACAAAGCCTGTGTGTGTGTGTGTGTGTTTTAGCTTTTAGTAAAAAACATTCCCACTCCATTCTTCTGCTTCATGTATTTTCCTACTTGCTGACTTAGCTTACCAGCAATTCCTGTTTTTTTCTGCTTCTGTGCTTGTTTTGTCAAAGTTCCTTTTTAACTACCCTTTGCCTTAAGAGGCCTAGAAGATCCAAACTAAATTCCTTTTAAATTCTCCTGATGTACAGAAGTTGCAAAGAGGGAGATTGAGTTGGGTTGTGACATTGAAGTTATTAGTATGTATACAGTCGGTACTAGCCAATTCCATGATTGTTGAGAGTCACTCTGGAATATCATTCTCTTTTCATTAAGTAGTTGAGATCAGAGGGTCTGTCCCTACATACTACACTGCTGGATTAAATGAAAACAGTAGAACTATCTGATGGGATGCTTTATCACATATGTAAACTTGGAGATACTATGTAAGTTCTACTCCTCAATACTCTTTGCAGAGGAAAATGCCTTGCTGTATCATTTGAGTTAGAAAACAGCTATGGCTTTTGATACTTTGTTGTTTGTAATTGCTAAATGTGTGAATAATGCTTTCAGAATTAACACATGTAGCCTTTAACATATAGGAGTGGGAAGAGCTGTTTGTGTCAAGGAGTGACTTTCTTGCCTTGAAGAGTCTTATTGGGTCAGAGCATAGCAATGAACTTGATGACAACTACAATATGAACTGACTAATTTTTGTTTTTCATTCTGATGCAACTTATGTTGAAGAATCTTGGATTTGAAGGGGTTTTTTTTATAAATTTTGTCTCAGGTTTTAAAAACAATATATAGTTACAAACTTGGACATGATCTCTGTCACTCTTTGAATGCCACTGTGTAAAGTCCTGTTAATACTGATGTGCTAGAAGTATGGACTAGGAGGCTCTGAAGAAATGTGTATGTGTCTAGAAACATCTGTTCAGCCTCAAAGGAAACCTGTAGTTATTCTGAGTTTCCTCTGATACTCTCGCTAAGTGTTTACAGTTCATATTTGTTCTATCTTTAGAGCAAGACAGTGTATTAAATAAAATAACAAAATGTATTTTAAATAGTAATTCTGCAGTGTGTGTCGATCTATCTGCATGTACCTATTTTGTATTTTTAAATCTTATTGTTCAATTAGGGATTGCAGATAGGGACAAGAGAACTGGAGGAGATGGGAGCAAAGTTCTGTGTTGGCTTGCTGCGTTTAAGAAGAATGACCTCACCTTTGGAATACAGTCTGCCTTCTAATCTGTTGGATATTGAAAATGAGCTGATTGAGTCAAGCTGTAAAGTGACAAGGTACTACACATTCATTATATTTACTTTTTTTTTTTTTCAGGAAAAATTGCAGTTTATAAAGTGATGTGAAGACTCTCAAAAATGTTATTTCACTCATCAAAAATAATGTTGCTATATTATGACCTGTTAGTGTAACAATAATCTGAATGTATTAGAGACCTAATGTGTTAATTCAATTGCTTCAAACATTTTTAAAGAATACCATATCTGTATTGAGTTAGACTACATGTCACATTGTACTGGGATAAACACTGGCAAGTTTACTGTCAGCTGGAGGTTATTACATGCCATAGAACTCAGTCTTAGGTCTCAGTTGTCTCTTTGAGAGTGGTTTTTTTTTTCTTTTTTTTTATTACTGGCTACATTATTAAAAATACATTTAGATAGACCTAAAATATATGAGTTAAAGCACTGTAAGAACTAAGTTTTTCTTCAAAGCTTTTTTCTTTTACCCTCTGGTAAAGATACATAACAACACTTAAAGAATTTAAAACTTGTGAGATAACATTTGGATCACAAAATAAATGTATTGTACCAGCTTATTATCTAGCTTAAGTTACCAATTCTTAAAGCTCTAGATAGGCTTGCAAATGTATGCATACTATTGCATATTTCCATTCATGCAATTCTTCTTCACTGAAGTATCCACATGTGCAAGGTAATTGGGGATGCACAGCAAATAATTTATTTCAAATGTGCAAGCACCTCTTTCTGAAAATTTGATGAGGAATTCAATAAAGTAGAGTTCCAGACTTCAGAAATGCATTAGATTAGAAAAAGAGCAAGATTCACACACTGTAGTATGTTACCACTTGCCATACATACCGCTGGAAATGTTTTTACAGTAGCCTTGGCTGTAGCTCCAACATAGCAATACTGTGGGAATTTTGGGGGAAAAAATGATATTTATTATTGTTTTTGTGCAACTGAAACAAGGGGGTGCTTGAGACTAAGCTTTTCATTAAATGCTAGACTAATGAGCAATTGTCTGTAGACCACAAAAAAAACTAGCAGAGATACAGCAGGGCATCTGTGGTACTATGTGGAAGAGGGGGATGATGTTTAGTCCCAACATTTAAACACGTAAGTGTTACTGGAGTTTAGAGTACTGAAAAATACTGGGGCTCGTGTTCATGCATAGCATTTACAGATAGTAATGTGAAGTGAACGATAAGTTAAAAAGTGGTAAGAACAGTAGGAGTAACAATAGGAGAGTGTCTTAAGGAAGTGATTAAGTGTGTAAAGACTAGCTGAGATGTATAGATATCTGTCACTCCAGTGATGGCTGGACCTACCACTACAATTTGCTCACTAGTAACAGCATTAGCATGCTTGTAAAGAAACTGTCAGGTCAAGTTTTGTGCTTGGGTAAGGATGAGTTAGTGATTCCTGGAAGAAAAAGGATAAAAGGACCAGAAGAAGACTTGGTGTAACCCATGTCCACCAGTGTGGAATCGTCACTGAAGTTTAGGTAGGCTCAGGTAGGCTCACTGGGAGAGAGTCATGGCAGATGATGAAAAAAGCGGAAAGTGCTCTGCAGGTGTTGGAATGGCGTTAGCATGGTGTCTCCAGTTCAGGTGAAACACTGCATTTTAATCACTAAGGATGCCTTGGTGTTGTTTACTAACATAACATTGATACCAGAACAATGGTAGCAGCAGAGAGCAGTGTTCAGCATTTTTAACAGTACTGTTTGGTGTATAACTAAATTTTCATTTGATGTTTTATGAATTACTGTCAGCCTTGTAAGATATTATTTGGAAGTGTAAATAAAATACCAGTGTCCTTAGTTTTGCAATTGTAAATTAGTAATACTACAAGGACATCAGCCCCAAACATCTTCTCCCACTGCTGTTATGCCAGGATCTGCAATAATCATCAGGTAGCTGTGGAAAACAGCTCTCTTGTCCTAAGGTTTTGGATTAGGAAAACACAGTCAGTTTTGTCTTGTGGAGAGAGATCATCAGCCTAAGGAGAAGAAAAATTGAATTGCTTATGTATTGTTTTATATGTATTGCCAGGGATTCTGGATATGTATTGCCTGAAGGTCGTCTTCTTATGAACCTTCTTAGATATGAGGAGCTTACTGTCTGATAGGCATTTCAGTTGTTCTTTGGGATGAGAGCTAAGTGTTGACAAAAGAGAGTAAAACTTGAGAAGTGAAAAATACTGATTGGTAAAGAAGTGTGTAGATCGTTGAGAGATAGATATATTCCTTGAAATAAGCTGGGGAGCAAGAGGCAATATTTTATACTGTAAAGCTCTTGAGAGAAATCACCAGATGGAATTCCATCTTTATGATGGAGGAAATCTTACTATAGCCAATAAAATTAGTTGTTTTGATTACAGTTTTCTTAACAAGACCTTTATCATAATGAAAACTAGGAGATGGAAGAGGAGAAAACATGACCAGTGATTTCAAATACAAGAAGACAGATGCAAAGAATCTGTTCTCTCTAGGGCAGACAGCACCATGGAGCAATGGCCTTAAATTACAAGGAAAAGTGTGTCTAGACTTCAGATAAATTTCTATATAGCAAGCAAAAATACATTCTGGAGTAGTCATCTGGGAAAGCTGAGGAGTCTCCACAGGAAATTAAGAATATGGACACTATTCGGTCTAGAATGGCGGTGGGAACAAGCTGCATTAGCCTTAATGCACAGAGGTACACAAAGGGGCTGTGGGCAACTTCTTCACTAAGTATTGTACTTGAAATAAATTACTTATAAATACTAAATAGTTAAGTCGCTTTGACTTTCTTCTTCAAAGCATTGCCTTACAGCTTTCTCTCAAGCATTTGCATTTAGGCAAGGAAATGCCTGTGAGGCATCATAGGGAAAAAACCTAGACCCTTTCTGGGAAGTAAGCATGCTGAGGTGCTTGCACACTAATGCATGTAGCATGGGGAATAGATACTAGGAATTAGAGATCTGTGTGCAGTTGCAGGGCTATAATCTTGTTGGGATCATGGAGACGTGATGGGATGCCTCACACAACTGGAGTGCTGGTGTAGGGACACAGGCTTTCTAGTAAGGATAGGCTGGGAAGGTGAAGGGAGGGACTTGACCTTAGAGAGCACCTAGAATGCACAGAGGTCTGCTTAGGGTTGAATGATGAGCCCAACCAAGAGCTTATGGGTAGTGGGTGACATGGGTAGTGACATGGTAGCAGGTGTCTGCTGTATGCTGTCTGACCAGGAAGAACAAATGGATGCAGGCCTTCTACAGATAGCTAGAAGCAACTTCATGTTTGCAAGTCCTGGTCCTTGTGAGGGGCTTAACCGCCCCAATATCTGTTGGAGGAATACCACAGCAGGGCATAAGCAATTCAGGAGCATCCTGGAGTGCACTAATGATGACTTGTGGATGCAAGTGATACAGGAATCAAGAAGGAGAGGTGCTGTGCTGGACCTGATACAAATAAGGATGTGCTGGTTGGGATGTGAACATTAGAGGCAGGTTTGGCTGCAGTGACCATGAGATGATGGAGTGCAGAATCCCAAGAGGAGAACTGAAAACTATCTGAATTCTGTAAATACAAATTACTACATAAATACAGGCTGGCTGTAAGGCAGGTTCACTTGACAGTTACTGTGGATGGCCTTGAAACAGTTGTTTTTCAGCAAGGGCACATGTTTCTTGAGTTCCTTGTATGCATTGGTGCAGCATGTTGAACTTCAAAATTTAATACTGACATGTTACACTGATTTATCATATTTACTGGTTTTTAAGTTTTGCTTTTTTCATTAGAGGCTACTACTATATGTTAATGAGACTGTAACATTTTTCCTATCCGTAAGTGTTGATTATATTGCAACTAATCTTCAGTATAGATGTATCAATCTCTTTGAAATATTAAACCTTAGTTAAAGAATTTGGAATCTAGATGTGGTTGTGAGTAATTAATTATCAGGGTGGCATTGAAAAACAGCCCCAGATTTCCAAGTATTATTAGATGCCTCAGATACGGAAACTGTATTTTATATTTCCTCTCCAGAGAAAGTTAGCATCCCAGTTGACAAGTAGACAGACTGTAGGTGATTAGATGTAATTGTGGTAAAGTAGTAGAAAACTGTTTTCTGGATTAAATGTGGGTGCTAGATTTTACCTTAAACTAATAACAGGATTACTGCTTTCTAATATTTTTGAAACTTTCAGTGGGTCAGCACAGTCATTTATTGGGAGAGATATTTCAGAGAAGCTAAAATTTACAGTCAAGGTAATGGTTATGGTCCTGATTCTGGAACAGGATTTCCATAGGTAATCTGCACACAAGATGATCAGCTTCTTTCAAAGTATGTACAAGCATAAACAGCTCTTCAGACTTAACAGTTCTTCCATTTTGGATTCGAAAGCACATTGTTTATGAGATGGGTATGAAAGTGCCTTCGGTGAGTAAAAGGTTGTTACTGCTTTTGGTTTAATGGCGATCTTGAGTAGTGCTAGTTGAGGAAAGGAATACATGGAAAGGTGGGTGGTTTTGATGTTACAAAATAAAGCAGGTGCTGGGGAGAGGGATATAGATATGCATAGTTTGAACTGCCTTCTCCAGCCGAAATACTTCATTAATCTCCTTAGCTTTAGAAAATCTGTTATGTACCAAAATGAATTGCATGTAATGTACAACTGTGCTGGGGGCAAGGGGAAAACTGCCTCTGACTTGATTTATATCTTGTTGGTGGGAGTGAGGGGTATGGGGACTGTTTCATACTGGGTATTCTGAAAGCACTAACAAAAGACTTATTACTGCAAGAATGCAATGTAGTTGGCTTGGTACATTTGAGCACAGGTGAAAAATAACATGAGTGTCATAATAAGGTTAATATTATTGAGACTGCATATGGAAATATTTATAATCCCATTGTGTGAGGAAGGTAACTGGTGCTAGGGAACTTCAAAAAACAGGAAGGTTCAGTCTCCATCCGAAAAAAATCGCAACAGTTATTGTACTGTAAGAGAAAATTTTGAGTTGGAGAGAGATCATAGAATAACTTCATTTGGTTTTTTGAAACTGAGTTAGTATATAGGGAAAAAAAAAATTACCCTAATCTTGATCTTTAGGTGTTACACAGCTACAGATGGTGAGAGGTAATAACCAAATATTTCTATGCTAAAGAAATTAGGGCAGTGGAAAAAAACATCAGATTCCATGCACGTTAGAGTTACAATTTTTATCACATAAGAAACATTGACATAAATGTTGAACATTATTGGAGAAATCTGTTAGCAGCTGTTTAGATTTTTCTACTGTCTGATGGCTTTTAAAAATTTATTAATGTAAATCTACTTTAATAACACCATAATAGAAAAACATGTAGTATGAAGTGAGAAAATAGGTACCTTACTCTGTGTTCATTGAGCAATCTATGTGAGAGTCTGGGAAGAAAAGACTAAATGTGTAAATTCCAACAGTTTATTTTTGAAATGTGACATTAAGACTGAAATAAGTCTCTGTATGAGAGTCTGAATCTCTGTATGTTCTGATTCAATCTTTAAAGTTATTTGATAATCATAGAACTATTTATACAGAAATTTATTTCACTGAAGTCAGTGGAAATCACAGAATCACTCCGGTTGGAAAAGACCTTTAAGATTGAGTCCAACCACCAACCTAACTCTACTGCCTCCAGCACTGAACCATGTCCCCCAGCCCCATATCTTCATGTCCTTTAAACGTCACCAGGAATAAGTGATTCAACCACCTCCCTGGACAGCCTGGTCCAGTGCTTGACAACCCTTATACCATGTGTCTGAGGGCGTTGTCCAAACAATTCTTAAATATTGTCAGGCTTGCTGCCATTACTGCTTCCCTTGGAAGTCTGTTCCAGTGCTCCACCACTCTGGGTAAAGAACCTCTTCCTAATGTCCAACCTAAACCTCTCCGGCACATCTTCCTACCATTCCCGCAGGTCCTATAATTGGTCACCAGACAGAAGAGATCAGCACCTGCTCCTCCTCCTTCCCAGGTGAGGTAGCAGTAAGCTGTGATGAGGTCTCCCCTCAGTCTCCTCTTCTCCAGGCTGAACAGACCGAGTGACTTTAGCCACTCCTCATATGGCATCCCCTTCCAAACCCTTCACTAACTTCATGTCACTCCTCTGGACACATTCCAGTAGCTTTATATCTTTTTCATACTGTGGCACCCAAAACTGCACACAGTACTCAAGATGGGGCTGCACCAATGCAGAGTAAAGTGGGACAATCACTTCCCTTGACCAGCTGGCAATGCCGTGCTTGATGTGCCCCAGGACTTGGTTCGCTCTGGTTGCCAGGGCACATTGTTGGCTCATGTTCAACTTGCCATTGACCAGAACCCCCAGATCCCTTTCCACAGGGCTGCTTTCCAGCCTTTTGCTCCCCAGAGTGTATGTATATCCAGGGTTACCGTGTCCCAGGTGCAACATCCGGCACTTGTCTGTGTTAAACTTCATATGATTGCCCAGCTCTCTGACATGTCCAGATCCCTCTTGGAGGGCCTCTCTGCCCTCAAGAGTGTCAACTGCTCTCCCCAGGTTGGTGTCATCTGCAGACGTAGTTAGTAAGCCTTCAAGTCCTGCATCTAAGTCATTTATGAATATATTAAAGAGTACTGGCCCTAAGATGGATCCCTGTGCAATCCCTGTGGAACCCCACTAGTGGCTGGTCACCAGCCCGATGTAACCCCATTTACTACAATACTCTGAGCTCGACCCATCAACCAATTGCTCACCCATTGTATCATGTGCTTATCTATCTGGATGCTGGACAATTTGTTTAGGAGGATACTGTGAGAGACAGTATCAAAGACCTTACTGAAATCCAGAAAGGTTACACCAACTGGCTTCCCTTTGTCAACTAGATGGGTGACCTTGTCATAGAAATGAATCTGGTTTGTTAAGGAGGACCTTCCCCTAATGAACCTGTGTGGGCTGGGACCAATGACTGTGTTGTCTTTTGGGTGTTTTTCAATAGCTCCCAGAATAATCTTCTCCATAATCTTATGAGGCACTGAGGTGAAACAAACAGGCCTGTAGTTGCCAGGGTCATCCCTGCTGACCTTCTTGAAGATTGGGACAACATTTACCAACTTTCAGTCAACTGGTACCTCTCCAGATTCCCAAGAGCTTTGAAAAATCATTGAGAGAGGTCTCGCTATGACCTCCGCCAGCTCTTTAAGTACCCTCAGATGAATCCCATCAGGCCCCAGTGACTTATAGGGATCTAGCTGGAGCATCAAATCCTGCACAAGTTCAGGGTTGATTGGGAGGTTTATCATTTGCAAAGTCATGCGTCTCTATCCCAGGGTTCTGGGGTTGCCCAAGCCCTTTGTCAGTGTTGAAGACAGAGGAGAAGACATTAAAAGTCTCTGCTTTGTCTATATCCCTGTTTATGAGGTGTCCATGATCATCAAGTAATGGGCCAATGTTATTTCTGGCCTGCCTTTTGCTGTTAACATATTTTAAAAAGCTCTTTTTATTAACCTTCACAGTGCAGGCCAGCTTCAACTCTACTTGAGCTTCAGCCACACGGATTTCTGCCCTACAGTGGCAAACAGCATCCCTATAGTCTTTCCATGTTGTCTGTCCTTCTTTCCACTGGCCGTACACCTTCCTTCTATGCCTTAGTTCAAGTAGGAGATCCCTGCTCAGCCAGGGTGGCCTTCTTCCTTGCTTGCTTGACTTCTGGTATTTTGAAATTGCCTGGTCCTCTGCTCTTAGGAGGTGGTGCTTAAAAAGTGACCAGCGCTGAGGGACCCCAGCACCCTCAAAGGCTTTTTCCCAGGAGACCTTACTAAGCAGTTCCCTGAGCAACCTGAAGTCTGCTTTCCTCATATCCAGAGTCAAGGTTTTACTGTTGGTTTTCCTCCTATTACCGTAGGTGTTAAACTTGACTGCTTCATGGTCACTGTGGCCAAGGCAGCCTCCAACTGCTATTTCACCCACAAGACCCTCTCTGTTTACAAGTAACCAATCAAGGAAGGCACCTTTCCTGATCAGTTCTCTCAGCACCTGTACCATAATGTTATCATCCAGATAGTTTAGGAATCTTCTGGACCTCTTTGTACCAGCTGAGTGGTACTCCCAGTTGATATCTGGCAAATTGAAGTCCCCCATGAGGACAAGGGCAGATGACTTGGAGGCATCCTGTAGTTCCTTAAAGAATGACTCATCAGTTTCATCACCCTGATTGGGTGGCCTGTAGCAAACTCCCAGGATGACATCTGTTTTAATTATTTCTCTCTTAATCCTTACCTAGAGGCTCTCAACTATGCCATCACCAACTGCAAGCTCCATGTATTCCAGCCCTTCTACTATATACAATGCCACGGCCCCGCCTCTCCTGCGTCTATCTCTCCTGAAAAGCCTGTAAGCATCCATCATGGTACACCAGTCACAGGACTTGTCCCACCAGGTTTCACTACTGCTGATAATGTCGTATTTCTGAGATTGGGCCAAGGCTTCTAGCTCCTCCTGCTTGTTCCTTATGCTGTATGCATTCATATAGAAGCACTTCAAGTGCAGTTCATTGTGTCGACCTCCCCGGGGAGCAGTCTGAAGAATCTCACTAGGACATAGCTCCTTAGACTTTGGCATGCCTTCCCACTGCTCGTCACTGACTGGCCTGCTTTTGCCGTTTCCCTGCTTCAAATGTAGTTTAAAGACCTATCAATCAGTCCAGCTAGCTCTTGAGCAAGAATTCTTCCCCATTTCTGTGAAAGGTGCATGCCATCAGGCATCAGTAGACCCGATGAGGAGTAGAAAGTCCTAAGGTCAAAAACCCCAAAGTTCTGCCTATGACACCAGCCTTGGGGCCATGTGTTCATCAGCTGGGACTGCCTACTCCATTCGATATTCTTCCCTGCTACTGAAAGGACTGAAGAAAATACCACTTGCACACCTGACTCTTTAACCAACTACCCCAGGGCTCGGAATTCCCTTTTGTGATTGCTTTAGGATTTTTCTGCTAACTCTTCACTACTAACAAGAAGAACCACAGGTGGGTAATAGTCTGAGGACTTTACCAGACTAGGGAGTATTCTGGTCATGTCTTTTACCTTAGCCCTGGGGAGACAGCAGACTTCTCTGTGGGTTGGGTCCGGTTGGTGTATCAAACCCTCTGTTCCTCTCGGAAGGGAGTCACCTATGACAACTACCCTTCTTTTTGCCCTTACAGGAGTGGTGGTGATAATATGGTCAGTAGGCCTGTCTGACTGTGAAGGCATCTCTGATGTTGCTTCCCCATTGTCCCCATCCTCATTCAACTGTTCTTCCTCAACCAGAGCCTCATACCTGTTGCTCAGAGGCACCTGGGGGAGTGATGTGGGCAAGAGGGGATTTCGCCTGCTGCCCCTACCTTGAACTTGCCCCACTTGTTTTTTTCATTTAGGCTTCTGCCTTTGGCCTGACAGGGACAGGTTACAGAGGCTCTTTTTTCCTGGGTGTTCTCTGATGTGTGCTCCCATTTCTGTTTCAAGCCGGGCAGAGCCTGGCTCCACCAGTCTGTCTCCTGTTCCGCCTCCCTAATACACCTCAACCTTTCAGCATCCTCGCTCAGCTCAGATCGTCCACCTGTTCACAGTGGACACAGCCATTCTCATGGCTGCTACTTGTTGCCAGCACAAGGCTCAGGCACTCTCTGCAGCCTGTGGCCTGGATGGTGGCTTGTTTCTGTGGGAGTTCTGTCTGGGTTCCCACATCTGCTCTGGAGAGTGCAGAGATCGCTGCCTTCTGCCGGGTGGAGACCATGGCTGAGCTCTCCCACATGCCCTGCTCGCACTTACAGCGAGACAGCTCTCAACTACGGAACTGACCACCGCTGCTGCTGCTGCTTTGCTGTCCGCTGACCGTTACGTTTTTTTCTCTTACAAGTGGCAGTGGAATCAAACACTTAACAGGGAATGTTTTTTAGAGAAAAGTGCAAACTGTACTACTGTTTATGTCACTACTGGAATATTGACTTAATATCATACTGTCCTTTTTTTCAAGTGTGAGTTCTCTCAAACTTTATGTGCAGCCCATAAGCAGCCTTATGTACGGCCACTGATTTGTCTATACTTGCTGATGCATTATCAAACAGATTTGCTTAATCAGAGTTACCTAGACAGTCATGTCTAATTAAAAACATAGAAAATTATTTATGTGCATAATACTTAGCCTAGCAAAATGTTCCTCTAGTAAATCTAGAATGGTATGTTTAGATTTTGGGGTTTTTAAGTTTGTTTTTAATTTTAGTTCCAGTAACCTTCTGAGACAGGAATGACCCACCTCTATGCATCATAATACGAATTTGCGAATAGTCTAGAGCAGAGCAATTTTATTCTGCTCCTCAGCAAATATGCCCATATGGCAATTGGGCCAGATATCCTTGGTGTCCAGGTTTGCTATCTTTGGTAGCAGTCACTTCACATCTCAGCAGAAAGTTGAAAAACCTGTACTGTTTATCGATGATGATGATACTCAAGGGGGGAGTCTTAGTGTATTTTTAGGGACTGGCTTATATTCAGAACTGAAACACGTGCTATAAACCAGGTTGTAGTTGAAGGTCAGCTCTTTTATGGGATAATGGAGATACTATGTTCCTCTGTTCTGGATATTATTTAAAATAAATTTCAATATAATAGTCTCTTTTAATGAATTCTATTGAAATCCACTTTTAGTGTTTCAGGAAGTACTGGACAAGGGCGTAGTAGATTGGTATTGATGACATCTTTTCCTCCTGAAAAAAAAAAAAAAAAGGAATACTCAGATTTTAACACCAGAAGAAGAGTGTGGTTCAGCATGGATTTTACCTGGTCTTTCATAGTTAGGTTGTTTGGGTTGTTGGTTGTTTTTTTCTTGGGGGGAGGGCACGAAGGTGGGTGTAGGTTCTATTTAAGCAGTATTTTTATATGATCACTGAACTAGTTTTCAAGGCTATGCTGTATTTCCCTTGTACAGTGAAAAAGGAGACTGGACACTGCCTCAAGATGTTGCAGTTCATTCAGATTCTGGAGTCATAACTTCTCTTGCCATCTTGGGGATGTGAGATGCACTCCAGAATGTTTTGCTAGAAGGCTAGAATTAATTTGCATAGATACAATGAGTACCAGCTCCTAGTGGCAGGTCTAATAAGGCTTAAGCAAACTTGTGAGCTCTCTCCTTTTCCCACTTCCCAGTCCGATGACAATGGAATGTAGAGACTGGTATTTCTACATACTCTTTACAGCTGAAGCACAGGGCAGTTGGGCTCCAGAGCTGTCTGAGCCCTCACGGCAGTTTGCAGGAAAGATTTGCTTTGTAGGGTTTTATTTCTTCCTCCCCAGTAAGGATCTGGTTACTTTCCTGTGCAGGAGAAGTCCCTCTCTTTGTAATTAACAGGAAATAGATTTTCATTTCATTGTTTACTATTCCTTAGTGCTTTAAACAGGTTCTTGTTATTGCTATATGTTATTTTTATTAACACCTCTTGAAACCTGTATGCCAAATCTGTTGTCTTTTTGTCATCTGATTCAACCCTTGCATACAAAGTGCTGAAGTTTTAGTGTTTCTGTATGGTTCTGGACAAAACTTTTAAAATATCAGCTGAGTTACCAGTTTATTAGAATCCATTCACTTGAGTGCTGGAAATATAAAAAAAGCCTTTATTGAGTAAAATTTTTTAAGCTAATTTCTGTTCCTATTCAGAGGCAGTCATGGGTCAGAAGATGGCCACACAGTTTCTTGCTTTATATACCCAAGCTTCCATTCCTCTTATTCTAATAAGAGTACTGCTTATACTTTTCCTCGTACTTACATGAGTCATGGTGCATTACTTACCGTTAGAAATGAATGAGGAGCTGCCTACAGAAAATGCAGGTAAAAAATTCATGAATAAAAAGTATAAAAATAGAATAGTTTCTATACAGCTGTAATGTCAGAGTAGAGTAATGAGTAAGATTGTAATTATTTTCCTTATTTTGGACGTTACTGGTGTTACTTTTTACAAAATCACAATTGTAATGCTTTAGAGGATAAGCACGCAAGGTTAAACATTCAAATCTAAACACACGGAAGCACTGCCTTTAGTTTTTGGAACTGATTTTGAGGATTTCGCAAATTCTTTTTGGTTTTACTAGTTGTATTTAAAATGACCAAGTAAGCATTAATACTAAAACTTACCTCCAGTATTTCATTACATGTAGGCTCAACTTCCATGAGTTCATTTTGAACCACGTCTGAAACATATTTGACCTAAGAAAAATAAAGCAATAAGATTTATTTCCCTCTGGCAGTGCACTTTAACATTTTAAGTGTGATGAATTAAACACTTTAAAAAAAATTATTTCAAACCCATTTGCCAATGTTTTCCCCAGTTCCAAATGGAAAAGATTAGACTAAATGTAATACTGATCTTGTAGCAAGAGTTATAGTTGTTACGCTGACAGCTTTGATGGGGTCTATATGCAATGAAACAAAAACACATGACAGCAGTCAAAACTGTTAGGACTTACTGGAATTATCCTTTGCACAATAACTTGACCTCTTTCTGGAAATTCTAGTCATTTCACTGGTTATTTTGAGGTTCATTGGTGTGTTCTAGAACATGGTGTATTTTTGTTTGTAATTTGATTTAATTATAGCAGGGAAGCAGACTGAGCTTTTGGGACTCAACATGTCTAGAAAATGGTAGAAAAAGTAGACTGCCAAAAGGAGCTGTGGGAAAGAGAAAACCTGATGCAAAATCAATTTCCTGCACTTAGTATTACACTTGAGAAAAGACATCAGACCGGTGAGGCAAGAGTGAGAGGCATATGCAGTGACAACATGTCCAAGATCTTATTGCAAAGAGTCTCTCTCTAGGCTGCGAGAAAGACACTAGATTTGTCCTACTTTATTTCCTTCCCCCTTAACTCTTAAACTTTGCCCACATAATTTGCATACTTATAATCTCCTTCACCTAGGAGTAAAAGCTTTTTCCTTCTTACTTTCCTGCAGCATTTGAGCTCTTCTTGGCCTTACTTCCAGACCCGTAGGAATACAACTTACTTAAAAAGAAGGAATCTTATGCTGCAACTTTTGTCCTGTCTGTCCATTTCAGAAGGTTTGAAGAAACAGCTATCAAAAGATTAGACCCAGAATTTCACTGGTGCACCTGGTGGCACTGCCCTTGCACCAAGATGACCTAAGTGAAAGTGATTGGTTTAATTCTGTGGAAACTAGCATCAGAGTACTGTTTGTCTTCTCTAAGGCAAAAGAAGGAAACTAGTAAACTGAGGGGAGAAAAAAAACAATGCCACCACCAAAAAAAAAACAAATAGAAAAAAATTGTATTCTTTATACCAGAAGAACCAGCTGTTCTTCCACTCCTGGTAGTATGATCCAAATATTGGTGTGGACTGTAGTCAATCATTGTTGAACTCAACTAATCTAATCCAGTTTTGAGTTTCACAAAATGTATTTCAGGGTGACAGCAAAAAATGTTTGAGATTACCGTTTTTTAAACTGTGGAGTGAAATTTTGTAACTCTAAAAGTGGGGGTATTTGAAAGCAACATTTACATGGGTTTTGGATATCCAGCTGCTTATGGCGCAGAAAAGAGTTGGACATGTTATCTGCTTTAGCCTTGGAAATTCCCCTGAGGAAATATCCTTACTACTTGGGAAAAACACAAAGGTGAAGAGCTTCTGAAGGGGACAGCGCGTGTAGCTGCATGTGCTGATTCCTAGAAGAGAATATAGATCCTAAAAGGAAATTAAAAGGAAGAGTATGGAGAAATTATGCTTTTGTGATACTTCCTGACTCTCGTTCTCCTCTTAAAATTTTCCCCCCTTCTGGCAATGCAGTTTTAAGAGAAGTTATTAGTTCTTCAGATTTTTCTCTCCTTCCTTTCCCAAGTAGATGCAACTCTCTATAGTTTGGCAGGGAATATTTCTTAATTTTTTTCTTGCACAGTTTAAAAATGTATATGCTTCCCCTGTAGTAGGGGGAAAAAAAACTCAGAAAACTGCTGATGTCCATGGGGCTGATATTGGAAGTGGTTGAGTCTGGCTTGTGGATTAGTTTCTCTGTATTTGAATTGTATAGATAATGAAAAATCCAAATATATCTTTTCACAGACAAGAAATTTTCATTTGAAAAAAGATACCATGTTAATGAATAGGTTTATGTTTTTTATATGTTTGGAGCACTAACGTAAATAAGAAAAGACATAGTAAGGTATTGCCATTTGAAATATAATAACTAAAATATGATTTAGAAAAAAACTTGTATTCATTCCTAAATTCAGGGTATTCAATGGCACATGATGTAGAAAATACCCCTTTTAAATGAAGGGGGTATTCTTAAAGTTCTTCATAAACTTGAAGACCACAGTATTGTATCAGTTATATTAATCAGGTATTTAGGAGTTCATTTTTTTAATCCATAAAATGTTGTTTAAAATCTGCAAAACTTCAGGTTTTCATGTAGTATTCTATTTTAACTGCCATGACTTCGAAGAAAAGACACAGATGATGCCATCTGCTATATTACAGAACTGTAGTTGTGTGATACCAATCCTGTGCTAACCAGAGAAGAATAGTTTCCTTTTGAAAGGAAAAGCGGGAGGTGTAGAGGTAGAGGAAGAGGGATTATTGAGCAAGATAATTAGAAACAGCTCCAGGGAAAAATTAGGAAATTAAAACCCATAGAATCAGCATGACGGCAGCTAAAAATATATTGTCACAAGATATGCAGAGGGTGGGGAGTGGCAGGGAGGCAAATAAATAATTTGATTAAACAGCAAGAAATTTTTTCAGGTGTTTCGACTTCTCCATTGTATTGTGGTAGAGCAAATGTGTGAAAGTAGTATACAACACAGTTTTTCCTTTGAATGTGGAAAGTACCTGCATACCATTTTAGGAGAAATGAAGGCTTGAGAAACAGTGAAAAAATAATAAATATAATTGTGATATTTATTTTCAGTAATAAATGATTCAGAAGTCATAGTGCATTGTCCTAGATGATAGTAGATGTGGATTGCTTGTGTGTGCACTTCTGTGTTTTTCCTTAAGATAGCTTTTGTTGGTTACTTTTTAAACTGCATTGACTATGTGAGTTTAATTACCAAATAATAACACTCATTAAAAAGAGTTTTACTATTCTATATTGTAGCCTGCTAACATGAATTTTTATAAGTGCCTATTGTAATGCATCCCATTGTCAGCGGTGAGTAAAATATTTGTCATTGACGTAGCTCATTATAGCTTTCTGTTTCAGTATTCAGAATTATTAGTTAGTAGTGGGCCAACATTCCAGAATTCCCCAGTCTATCCTGCAGTTGTAGTGTGGAGTCCTTGCATAGGAAAGCTAACAAATCAGTATCTGTGTTAGGTGATTAGAAACAGAAGTTGCAGAAAAGCTGTTCACTTGTGGAAATGTGATACATTTGAATATCCTTTCCTTTTGTTCTTTAAATAAATGAAACTTTTAAACTTTTTTGGTTTTCCCCCAAACTTTTTTTGTCCAAAGTAGTGTTGGTAGGTAGCGACTTCCTAGGGTGGAAAGCATCACAGGACAAAAACACAGAAAAATTGTATTCCTTTGCTGGTTCTACCACAGGTTCTTCATGCAAAGCATGTATCCCTGTGGTATGTTGGGTTCCCCACCTGTGAAATGGAAAGAGACATCTTAGCAAAGATCCTGGTTATTTTCCTCACTTTTTCTCCCCTAAATTGAAACAATTTTCAATACCCAATTCATTAACCAACATAGTGGTTTGTTGCCCTAGTTACAGCTTAAATCTTTAAAAGTATTAAGTTTTGTGGAGCATTCTTTTTTGCATGACTTAATGAGTACAAGCTTGTTTAGTGAACCATGACAGAGATTATTTAAAATGTAAATCCTGAGATCATGACTGAATTGAATTTTTTATTATTTTCATAGTATTTTAGGTCTTCTGTGCTTTTTTTTTCCTAAGCTAGAACCACTTTTTTTCTCATTTTTTCTTCTCCCAATATTTGAATTAACTCTCAACAACACAGGGCATTACAGTGTAGCGTGCCATTGAGGCTATAGGTAGAGGAAGAATACTGTGAAATTTATGGAGTAGGGATTCCATTGCTGATTTCAGGTGGTCCACTTAAGCTCCTAAAAGACCTTTAGAAAGAAGCAGAGATTAATCCTTTTAATTATAAAGCCACAGCCAAACCCAGGCTGTTGTGTGCCTTAAGATTCATTAAAATTGATATGCAAACATTTCTCCAAGTACCCTCTGATCTTTCGTAGTAATAATGTTCTCCTGTTTTGTTTGAGTTCTGTAGGGTTTGATAATTAGGTAAAATGCATTACAAAACCTTCTTGGAACTTCATCTGCATATAAAATTATGTATGAAATATTTAGGAGTACTTAGCACTTTTAAACAGATAGCTTTTTATGTCTGATGGAAGGTTAGTAAAACTGGGTCTAGAAAACACTTTTTTTTAGGTTGGGTTTTTTTTTTTCTCTGTCCTAGGGAGGTGAGAGGATCAGCAAGTTGTGTTATAAACTTTATCCAGTTAATACTAAAGGTGTTAGTCCTCTTATTGGAGGCTATTATTTAAGGGCATAGACCATTCTGTGGGCAGTGGCTCAGTCTCTTAAATCCACAGCCTCTGATTTGCAAGACTCAATATACAAGTTTTAACTGCATGCAAGTGTGTGAGGACCTGACATGAGTCGTGATTCATACAGGAACTTCATCTTAGCTGTAGGCACAAAAGTGACTGCTTGTTTTGTCATCTCTGATACGTACGGTGTAATTGCTCACAATGCTTTTCAGTAAAATGGGTATTTTGATAAAATACAGGGATGTCCTGATTGAACTTTTAGAGTCTCATCTGTTTGGGTTGTTTGTTTTTTTTTTTTTTCAGTTTCTTTACACCTTATAGCAACTGCTGTTTCTCTGTGTAGTTGTATTCTTCTGCACAGCTTCTGATACTGCTATAATTATATGAAGTTCCTACAGGCCATTCGTGTACGTCTATAATGTGTAGCTAATTTGTCACGGCACATATCAGGGTCTTAGAAATGTGGGTTTGGCTCCCAAGTGTTTCACATGCAATTAAAAAATCAGTACTATTTCAGGTAAACTGATCCTTTCCTGAGGTGGTTTTTGGATTATTGTATGCCAGGATAGGGATAGGTCTGAATGTATTGTTCCAAGTAAAGCTTTTAATATAATTCATGTAACTTCTTGTTCGTTGTAGCCCCACTACATACGTTTTAGATGAAGATGAACCTCGTTTCCTTGAAGAAGTTGATTACAGCGCAGAGAGTAATGATGATCAAGACATTGAATCAGCCGATAACGTGGGTGATTATGAGGCACCAAATAATGAAGATGGAATATCAGACTCAGATTCAGCAAGGACACTCCTTTCTTGAACTGTCTTTGCAGCCAGTAATGGGAAATTAAGTATCCTGGATTTTCATAGTCAAATACTTCTTTGCTCTTGTCTACCATGGGGATATACTTAACAGAAACACAAATAACAGGGGCCTGCCTAGCTAAGGACAGTATGTATTTGTGATTTCTGATAAACTTGCATTTGTTTTATTTAAGTAGCTCTGTGTTTTCTTTTTGTGCTAAATAGATACTTATAATAAATATTTACTGGTTCATTGTCTACTAAATAGCACCGCATGGCATTTTGTGTCCTTAAATTATATCTTCAGAAAAATGAACTATAATTAGTGGTGTGTCAGAGTACAGAAACTAATTATTTGTGGTACAGTTCTTTTAGTTGCTTCTTGAAAAGTACATATGTACAGATTTTCTAAATCAGTTTGTGCGTGTGTGTATATGCGCGTGTGTATACTGAGGTTATTTTTCAACATTATTTCAAAGATACTTGATGATGTCTGAAGTAATGTATTGCTTGCTCTGGAACCATTCAATAATTACTGAATTAAAAATTAAAAAGTGATGTTTGAATTGTTGTACTTGTTTCTTGCTTCTGAGGATTATATAGTTTTGCCACAGTAATGGGTGAAAATGTATAATGTCTGTTCACGAATTCAGGAATTTTGCAGGGACCAATGCAGCCTGTGCTTATAATAACTACACACTTGTATAAAACTCTTTCCCATAAAATAGGCATGGGTTAATATGAAAAGACTTTTCTTTAAGTGTGCACGTGACACATACACTGTGTATGTTCAGCTGCCCAGTTGCTCAATTTTCCTTACTAAGTACGCACACAGTTAAAAAGAGTTCACTTTACTGGGAACACATCAACTATATATATACTCCATTAAAGTGCTTTAAGAGAGAGCATGCGTTTTGGTCTAAACATCTTTGGCCTGGTCTCAATCCAGTATTAATCCTGCTCTGAGAATGAGATTGGACTGTGTCACTTCCAGCCTGAATAATTATTCTATGATTCTGTGTTCTTCATGTTTAAAGTCAAGCTGTCAGGCATGGGATTTACACTTCTTCATCTTCTCCTGTCATCTACTAATTCTAATTGTCTCTTGCCTCTGCTTAGAGTAAGATCTAATAGAGAAATGAAGTTTTACCCTGTTGTATAGAGCTGACGTGTTTTGCAATGAAAAAATTCTGCCAAAATTATTTTTACTTGATGTGGCCCAATTATGGCATTCATTTTCTGCTGCATGTGCAAGGGCTGTTAAGAGCATGAAGAAACACCTCTAAGTTACAGCAGGTTATTAAGTGATGAGAACTTTGTGTATGTTTACTGTTGCAAATAAAAACTGTATTTTGGAGGGGAAGGGTGCCTTTGATAGAAGATTTTTTTTTTTAAAAAGGTGAAGCTGTATAAAGGTATCTGATTCTCAGTCAGGAGACGGATCTTCATGAGGCTCTGCTGTTTCAAAAGCAGCATTGTTTGGTGATGCCTGTCCACACCATCCTGATTCAGAAACTGAGGGAGGGTGTTTGATCCCTTGTGATACAATACTATTTTTTTTGTTTAAAGGCTTACATTTACGTTATTAATCCCACAGTTCTGAGATGTAAGGGTATAATGCAAACATTTACATTCTTGTCCCTTTAAAAGTTTCTAGCAAAAATTATAATTCCTTTTGTTCTGCGAACTACATACTGTAAATAGAAAAGTTTATTTAATAGCCTGTAGAAGAGGAACCCTCTGCATTGAAACTGCACTGGAAATCGGGAGTCTGCCAAACGGAAGGATTAACCTTGCCACAGGATTTGAACTGTCTTTAAGTCAGCCCAGTGAGAGCAGTGCAGAATGCTCATATTGCTATGTCAGTCTTACACTAGTTATCTGCATAAGTAGATTTTCATCCTTAAGGACTTGTACTTCAGTACCTTAAATAAATAATTTTGACTTAAATTTCAGAGGGTGCAGGATGCCGCATGTTAGTTAACCCCACTGTGCATTTCTCCTTAGTTTTCAAGTGACTCTATTAATCCTGGGAGACTATTTTCATATGACAGGCAAGACTGTAGACTTTCATCCACTTGAAAAGAATTGTGGCTTAGCAGCGCGAAATCATCTTTTCATCCTGAGCAAATAGGCATACATGTTTTTGTCATGTCTTCTACAGGTTTTAGTCTGCGCAAAGAAGGAATTATGAATGGCTTATAGAATGGCTCAGGACAACAGGCACTTTCCTAAAACAATAATGTTGCGTTCATACATTAGATTCTAATGCACTCATGCATTAGATTAGATGTGTGCATGTGAACAGATGAGATGCCAGTCTGGCAGTTGTGGGTCTGAACTTCTACCAGTGTGGTTCTGATGCAAGAGTGAAACTTTATCCTTACCTTTTACGCATTTTTGGAAATGCAAAGGCCCTTACCTTTTGCATGTTTCGTGGCACTTCTTAATGCACCTTCTGAAAAGCAGAGTCTCGGTTCATGCTCACAGTTCATGGGAAGACCTGCTGCAGAGGTAGCTGTTTCACCCTGCTGATCCCTTCTCTGCTACATGTTGCCATTGTGTGATACCAGCTGATAATGCTGGTATCTCCTTTCATCTGTTTTGGTAGGAAGTCTGGTATTTAGCTGAAAACGGAATAGCTGAGGCTTGAGCACACACGCCATTCTGTTACTATGGCATTCCCGATGAATAAGTGGGGGGAGTGGACAGCAAAGAATGGCAGCTTCTCGAACTGTCACAAATCAGTCATCTAAGCATGGCTTCTCCCAGGCAATTCACTGACTGTATTTTATGCATTGGCATTCCAATGTTTTTCTGGTTTTAAATGACGCGCTTCACTAAAAGCATGACTGGTTCTGTGTAGGACATGAAAATATTCTTATATCTTTTTCCAGTGATAACAACAAATAAGATTATAAACAATAGTTACATCTTGTGTTATTTACTGTCTGGCTTCTAAATAATTGCTGGAAGATTAATTACTTGATTCCCCTTCCAGGTATAATACAAGTTGCAGCACTAATTTTGATACTATCTCTCCACTGGTGACATCCCCTGGTGTAATGTAACTTACAGCTATGACTGCAGTTTGTGCCAAAATCTTGCCTTGTTTTTGGGGGTGGATTGCCTTATCAGCTTGACTTATCAGGGAGAACTGGTTTGAATCTCAAATAAGACTGCAGCAGTAGTCAACACTGTTCACAAAATGCAAAGATGCAAGGTTTCAGATAGTTTCTGTTGTAGTGTTGTGATAGATACAACTGTTGCAGTGTCATTATGCATGCCTCAAATAACAATACTTATTAATAAAAATACATAATAAAGAATTAATTACAACCACTTTGCTTTCCTATTATTGGTTAGTAATGTTTAAAAGATTTCTCATCGTAGCATTGGCAGTAATATGGCTACCTATAGGAATTGAGGTTTGCTTAGCATTTCAAAAAGTAGGATATTTTTCTTCTTTGTCAAGTTGAAGTCAGTGTGCTGCAGGGTTAAGAGTACCATTTGCATATTCACAGATTGAACTACAACTTTCATAAAAAGCTTAATACTCATCAATGTGTATGAAACTTATGAAAACTTGGGATGAACCACAATGAAGGCCGTTGCGGAGCACACAGAAGAGGGAAGTCTTTTGGTGAGAGTCTTTCCCTTCTACACAGCTAATAAACTTTTCATCTGATCTAGGAAAGGCACAAGTTTATTCCTCCAGAATTCATCCTTTTACAATTCAACTCAGACTGCAGTTGAGGACTATGTTGGTTTTGCTATTTATATTTTTGCAGTAGCAATTTTAAGATTTGAGACAATTTCGGGGGGGGGGCGGGGGGGATGGAACTTAAGATACAAGCAGATTTAGTTGTATGGAGCTGTCTGAAAAAAAGCAAGTGGTTAACTAGAAATCTTCAATGTCACTTTTGCAAACACATCTACAATTTACTTAACTTCATCTGTTGTGTTGGTTTAAGTTGAAAAACTTGCTTCACAAGGTCTGTTGTCCAAACTGTTACAGAGTGTAGCAGAGGCACAGTAACTCTTAAATTAGTCTAGAGGTACCTTTTGTTGATCTTAATGATTTTAAGGTTTTCAGGATGAAAAGCATTTGAGATGTGACCTTACATGTTTGCTTACTTATTTGCTTAAAAAGAACTTAACTGGAGTCGCTTTGAAAGGGGCTTCAAAATATGAAATGCTGAACATCTTTCATACCTAGTAAAGAATGCATGATCTTAAATTATGGATGGCTTGGCTATTTTTAATAGTATCCTATGAAGAATTTGTTTAGTCCCTGTGAAATATTTAATAACTAAGAAACGCCTACACTTAATTCTTCTGTTATTAGAAACAGCTGAGTGCAATTTTTTTTTTTTTTTAAAGGGTAGTATTGTTACTGCAGCTTTTGAGGCAGTTCAAAAAGAATTATCACTGAAAAACACGGCTTTATCAACAAAGGAAGCAGAACACCATAGCATTTGTTGATCCAAATTTTATGCCAACCAAAATTATATGCCAACCAGCTGCAGCTTTTTTCTGCCTGTGTAGCATTCTTACCACAAGATGTTTGTTCTTAGGGTGTGCCCTTCTTTTTTGGAATAGGTTATTTAGCATGAATCATTTTTCATGGCAGAGTGGAAGAATACATTCTTAAACTAGCAGCACCTCATAGCACTACTGTACATTTTCACTGGGCTGAGTGCTAAATAATCACGCAACTAACAAAATTCCACAATAATATTTCCATACCTGAAACATTGCTGTTAACATGGAGTGTGGAGATTGACTTGCAAGGACCTGAAATAGGGCTCTTCTTTGCACTGTCCCTCCAGATTTATGAAGGTAAGATAATAAATGTACGAAAGGATCTCCACAGTTTAGTAGAGACTAAGACCTTTTTCCCAGACCTCAAACTAGCCTTACCTAACTTTGGTTCTCACTTCAAAAGAAAAAGGTCAAGATGCACTTGTCATATATTTAGAGAGTAACTCTACTACTAAAATATTTTTCTATTTTTTTTTTTCATTTTTTTTTTCCCCTGAGAAAGGCAACTGGAGTCTAAGAATGATGTAATACTATTGTAGAAGCCTCCATACAGCTTAATCTGGATAAGGTGTCTCGATACAAGGTAAGTTCTAAGCTTATTTTAAAAGCTGCCAAGGTCATAGTGAGATTTACCCCAGAACATGTACATCTATGGCCCAGGAATAGCCAAGGCAGGGAGTAAGCTTTTACAGTCTTGCTTCCTCTCAAACTGGAAAGAGAAACAAAGGTTATGTGCCTTCCTGGCAGCTGGGAAAGGCAATGCAGGCTGAAGCCAAAGCCCAGGTCACCCAGTCCATGTTTTATTTACGGCTTGCAGTTTTCTTACCTTTAATGCTAGCACCTGAAGCAGCTCTGGGAGGCTTTTGGAGTTGAATTACTTTGCAGTGGGGTGGTCTTTCATCACTTGATTGGTTGCAAACTGCTCTCCTTACCATAACCCTTGCTTTGGCTTTGAGGGTTAAATCAGAACTGTTGTCTTCTCTGGCTAATTATTAAGGCAACATAAACCACTCTCAGATGGCAGCATTGCCAAAAGAAAATCAACATGAAAATATTTCAGTATAAACAAGACAAAGTAAGGAAGACATATTTTATTTAATATTTTTGTGTAATATTTGCTTAATTGTGCCATATTTATATAAATCTTATTAGTGATACAAGCAGTGCAGCTGACCCCACAGATTAAAATGCCTGTTGTTCATTTGGTGAACACAAGCTGGAATGAGGTGTCTCACACAAACCCTCAGCCAACAGTCTGCCTTAATACTTGGCTTTGATCCAGCATCCCACTTAGTTCAATTTAGTACAATACACTGCCAAATGAAAAGTCCTAAACTGGGTCAGACTGTGTTCCAAAATAACGTATGCCTGAGGTTTCTTGTCCTGTGAAGACTGTTGCAAAATCCACAGATTCTCAGCAACAGTCATCCTGCTGTTATAGCTCATGTACCATCACAAAAGGGACAAGTTCAGTTTACACAGACCTTGCGAAAGGAGACACATAGCTTTGGGGTTTGTTTGGTTTTTTTTTAAAAAAAAAAAAACAGAAAAAATTAACCACAATGCTATTTAGTTAGTTTAGTGAAACAAAGCTGTGTAAATTTTTAACCACAGTACTATTGAGTTAAATTAGTAAAGCAAGAACTGCAAAGTAGATACAGGGGAATCAGTTTAGATCCAGGGGAACCAATTGTTTTAAGGATTAAGAAGAACAAAACACCTGAACGAGATGAGGAAGAAGACTGAGTCAAACTGGTTATGTGGTTTAGAGATAAACCAGAGCCCCAGGGAGACTGCGCAGAACCAGGAGGTGAAAAATGCAAGACCGAGGAAGAGTATTTACTTCAACACAAGATGGCAGGACGACCACCAGAAGACCACCACCACAGCACATGGCACAGGCACAAGGGGAGGAGACCTAATTTCCATATGAAGCGGGGATAGGCTATGCCTGTGTATAGGTGTATTGAGCAACTTAATGAATATGTAATGTTTTATTCGTTATAAGGCAGAGGAAAGACTGCGTTGGGGTGCACGTTTTTTGGAGGCACTAGCCCCCATGCACCCACTGGCGAATAAACATACCTCCTCATAAACTCTCTGCGAGTTTTTGAGCTCATTTCCATGCATCAGTTGAGCTTGTGTACACTTGTACATGAGTTCAACTTAGTCTACATCTGTTCTAGGTTACTTTGGTCTTCTAAAGCATTCGGTCTGGTCAAAATAGTCCTTTAGTTTAACTGATTAGCCAGTGACATCTCCCTCTTCCTTTGGGTTTGACCTCACAGTTGACAAAAGCCTTCTGTTACGAATCACATCAGTCAGGATTGCTTGAAAACTCTGCTGTTATGAAATGGAACCTTGAGTGTGTTCCAGAATGAAAGCAGGATCCCCAGATCATCTGTTTAAATACAGTAGCTCATTACTCAGTATGTCAGGTACTTGCTCCTTTTGTCCAATGACTGAATGTCTAGAACAGAAGTAGACTATATTTCAAAAGCATGATTTTTCAGATCTATGAGTGAATTCAGGAAGATACCAACTATACAAATGCCTTTGTGCTGACCACCTGGACCCAGATTTTAATAAGGAAGTAGATAAAATCTAAGGTACTCAAGGAGGTGTGGGTCCTGGTCAAGTAATTCTATAAAGAAGCGGAGACACTAGGCATTTCCTCTCACACAGCTTTCTGTGTTGAGGAGAAAGTGCTGTCATTCATGGCAGAGGAAGAAGTCTTCACCCTGACATTGTTCACCTGGCTTCATCTGCCTCACAGACCTTAGCGATTTGCTGGCAGATTTTCCTCTGCCTTTGAGCTGTGCTCTGCAGCGTGGGGAGAGGGAGAGAAGGTTAAATTGCAACTTGCTAATTGCAAGGGTCACATAGGCTTGTGCTTAAAAGCGACTACCCTCATCCATGACTTGTCCACCAGGGCAAGGTGGCTATGGGCAAAGCACCTATTGTCAGTGAAAGAAAATGGAATGACACAGGAAATCATAGAATCATTGAATGGTTCAGTCTGTGGACAGCAGAGGCAAGTAGGGCCTGAGGAACTCCTTGGCTGCCTGTGAAACCCTCCCTCCACAATCTCTGCTGTAAGCTTCCCCCAGCCCCATGGAGAGGGCTGGCGGGGTGCTGGGGGCCCTGGTGGAGCAGGACTGCCTGACCTGGGGCCAAGCTGCTGGCACAGCTGTGAGAGCTGTGCCACAGCAGTACAGAAGGTAACACTGGAGTCAGGAGCAGGGCTGTTGAGATTGAATCATTGATGGATCAAAGATGCAAGAAAGGAAATGCCAGCCTAGAAATCTTAGAGGAAAGCCAGAGGGCAGCTAGGTGGGAGTCAACAGTATGAGCTGCTGGAGCAAGTGCCTCTCTCTGAGGCTGTAGCCCACAGTAGCCCACCTTGCCTGTGGGACCAATGCCTACCTGGCCCCCAGAGCCTTGTTGAGGAGATCAGCTCAACAGCACTTTGCCTAGGGGCTCACTAAATCCCAGCAGCCTTTTATGCATGACAGCCAGTGAGTAATTATGCTTCTAGGCTGTGTGTATCCTGCTTGCAGCATCTTTTTGCACCCAGAATAGGATGTATGAACAAACAGTCCCAAAGAAACAGTCCCAAAGAAGGGTTATAATATGTCTCACAATCACTATCAACCCACTTGATCAGTGGCCAAATCTCTTTGTCTCTTCAAGGGCAGAGTTGCCAGTCTGCAGAAGCAGGATCCTTGGGCATTTGATTCTGTGAGCAGGAGGGCTTGGGATCCCAAGTACTTGTATAACTAGGCTATGAATTGCATGTTCTATTCCTACCATTCTTCTTCCTATATCCATACAGATCTTTAATTATTGCCAGCTGTAGCATTAGTATCTCAATCTGAGAAAAAAATTTTGCAATACAAAAATGGGTCATAAGCGTTCCCTTATAACTTTAAATTACCACCTTAAAACCAGGATCCACCTACAAAGTTAGCCTTGTTAAATTTAGTGATTTACATCACAGCAGTTTATGTTCACCATTAGCAGGTGTTCATGTGAACGGAATAATGTAAGTGGAGTACTTTAGCAAAGCTTTAGAAGTATTTGTAAATGTGGTCCTGAGACCACAGCCTTCTGTGCAGGAAGCCTATGTGTTGACTGAGCTCTGGAGTTTGCAGGAATAGACTTTTAAGCTCAGTGTGTCTACTGGAGGCTGAGTAACTCTTAGGAAATTTGGAAGGACATTTTCTCACTCCCAGCTGAAAGGCTTTACATGTTTTTAGACGTTAAGGATGTAAACGATGCCAAAAGAGAAGGAGAAGAGGTTTTGCTACTGCAAATTAAGGAGATGGCAAAGAGGTTTCAAATAGCTCAATTGTACTTATTTTCAGTGCCTCAAAGAAAAAAGAAGTGGGGATGGGAGGGGGACATGACACAGTTTACTCACAATAAATTTGCTATTATTTCTGCAATCACTAAAACTCTGAACTTTAGAAATTCAGGTTCGCAATTCATTTTTAAGCTAAGTATTGTCTTGATAGGAAAGAGATTTTTCCTGGTATACTGACAGAAGAAGCATTACTCTTTCCTACAAAACACCACCTGCCACTTCAAGGCTACAGCCACGTATAGCACGAACCAAACCTTATTCTGTCTTCTTCTTTTTAGTGATGTCTTTTAAAACTTCATTCATAATGCAGGTCAATACTGTGAAAGAAACATACCATTTTCCAGCCCAGGGTTTGTAAATTGGGAAGGGCAATTAAAATACATCATGTAAGGATATAAAATATTGATTGCTGTAATAAAAGCTATGATGACTGGTGGTACACTTAGAATGCACTGCCCAATAATATTACATATGTAGAAGATTCACATCCCCACATGATGCCAGTTATTAGAATAATCCCTTGAGAAAGCTTGTAAAGAAGTGAAAAAGCAGTCCATATGGCATTCAGCAGTGTAGCATGTTTCAAATCTTCAAGACTGTTCTGAAGAGAAGCTGCATCTTTTTTTTTAAACAGAGTTCCTGTTTATGCATCTTAAATTTCATTATTTTCATGCTACACATCTGGCTGCCACTTAGTATCTTACAACCAAATAAACAGGAGAAGATTGCACACCATAGCTGTGGAAGCATTGGAGGAGAAAAAGCAAATGTTGCTCCTTGTTTCTGGGCAGGAGCCTTTCCAGGCAGCCCTCACAAATGGCAACTAAAGGTCATATTTCTACTGTTTTCCGTGATGACTGCTCTTTTAAAATGAGTGTCTCAAATGATGAAGCAGGCCTTGGCCTAATGAAATGATAAAGGAGATGTCCTTCAATAGGTATTGACTATTAAATGCTACCAGGAATTATTAAAATAATATTTTCCTGCACTTTCTTCCTCTGGTTTGTTTTAATTTATGCTGTTGTCTTTTATTAATTGAATAGTCAGCAATTAACCTATGAACAAGATTATACTAAAGGTAACTATATTATAGAAAAGATAACCAGTATGTTTCTATATACTGGCACAATTCCCAGGTTTACAATTTTCTTTCCTCACAGACTGGCAAAGATATAGGACCTGTGCTAGTGAAACAGGGAAAGGGTTTTATAACCTCATCTTTGCCATCAGCCAGTGTCAACAGCTCTAGGAAAGATAGAAGGAGCCATTTATTGGCCAATCTAGTCAGAGCAAAAGTACCTATAGCAGCCAGAGATTCTTTAAAATCCTGGCACAAAAGTGGTGTTGTTTTCCCATTCTCCAATGGAACATACTTACTCAGTGTATGCAGATGTTGCTATTGTCAATATTGTTTCACATCTTCACTTAAACAAAGCACTGTGGCAGTTTTATGCCTGTGAAAGTCTTATGTTACTGTTTTTCTGTCACACGGATGGCCATAGATGGCCATAGTCCACATCTTGCATTTCTAGGTGGAAACTGCTACAGTTACAAGCCAGTGAAATTCCAGGATGCCTGTTAAGACTTAATGGGTGTACTAATGACGCCATTAAACTATCATTGTGAATGCAGAGTTAGGCAGGTAAGACAATGGAAGAGCAGGACAGAAGCACTCAAATAGTCTGACCTCAAGGCTGGCAGAAATGCTTTTGTGGAAAGAGATGACAGCTAACACTGCAAATCCATCCTTCTGCCCTTTCCTCCTCTCTATTAAAATGCTTGAAAGTTCTGTGAGTTTCCAGTTCTTAGGAAACCTGGCAGATCTTAATTATTATTTTTTTTTGTAACTTCTTGGCCAGGCATGAGATTATGCAGTGAATTTTCAAAAGAGTTGATCTTTTAAATATAATATAATTCATATGATTTGCTCGCAAATCAGCAGATACTTTACAGATTTTCAGGACAGGAGGCACCATTACACATTATTTTAATTAATGCTCCTTAATGGGTCATCAAGCAGCTCCTGTCTCAGGCTGGTCAGTGGTGACTGAAAGCAGTATTTGTAGTTCAACCCTGAATTAGACTCTAAGAGCTACTGAATCCTGAGGAAATATCTTAAATTATTAATAACTTCTGATGATTGACAAGGAAAAAATCCCATTTTCTAGTTTTAGTATGTCTACCTATTGGTACTTGATCTCACTTTGTCTTTCCCTATTACCAGTTCAGAAATCACTACAAGGGTGTCATATTTTCTTTGTTGAAGTGAGTGGACTGCATTTCTTCAGCCTGTATTACTGAAAAGCATCTTCCTAAACTGGATTCATTCTCACAGCTTTTTCTGAGTAGTCTTGGGTCACTGACTCCTCTTCAGTAGTGGCCATCACAGACTGTATGGTAGCCATGCACTGTACCCAGAGATTCCCCAATGCTGAGGGCAGCAGTATACCAGTTTTTCTGCTTCTGCTAAGCCTTTTCCTGGCCATACATCCAAGTATATCATGGTGACTGAGCTGAGGCTTCACAGTTTACCTGCCTTCACTCTAACCTCTTTGCCTATGTTACTGTTCTCTGTAACTATAGTCACTATTGCAGAACAGGTTTTTGTTTATCAGATGTCTGGCCTTCAACTTCTGTTCAGAAAAACTTGTGAGCTCAGCTGATCTTTCAATTTAGTCTGTGTCCAGCAGGTAAGCACTCTCATTTTGGAGAATGTGCTCTCTATTATTCTCACAAAAAGTAGAGACTTATATGCAGGTTTTTAATTTAAACTTCAAAAAATCACTGAGCATAATTTTCCATTTCAAAATATTCCTGTTTAAAATTCAGTGTAAATTTATGACAATCTAAATCTAAGCAGATTGTAGAAGCAATTAAAAAATGTGACTCAAATTTATTTTAATATTTAATGCCTATGACAACTATGGGTGAGTGAGGCTGAAAAGAGTTAGTACATCATAACTGAGTCCAATGTAGGGAGGAAGGACTCCTCTCTATTGACCATGGGAGCTGTGTGGCAAATAAAGCACAGACCAATCACCAAAAAAGCCTCAGCTGTTATGCCAGATTGGGTGTCCACTTCTGCTTCGTGGTGTTAGCCAGATCTCTGCTCCTGGCTTCTCAGTGGCTGGTGAGTGTCGGTTTCTGAACGCTTGACTTTAGACCACCGAAACACTTGCTGAAACTGATGGGAGCTGGTTTTAAATATATGAAGTGGAGGGTAATGCTTCACATTTCTCATAGGGCACTAAGCATTTGTAGTTGTTTTGCATCTTAAATTCTCAACACTCCAGGTCCCAGCTGAAAAAATGGAGGAAAACCCCCACCCTCAAACATTTTGTGTTGACTAAATAGAAATACAGTGATCACTGTATTTAAAAAAAAAAATCTCTTTCTAAAAGCCATGCAAGGAACTTGAGGATTTTGGTTTCAGAACACTTTGAATAATGTGAAGTTAATAAGGCAGCTGCGCTGAACAATAGGGATGAAACAGCCTATGGAATAGTTAGCTCACTAAGGGTACAGAGTATTTTTCATGCAAGGACAAAAAAAATATATATGTACCCCAGGACTGCATCATAACTTATAAGCATATGGGGGCTGAACAGAATCTGTAGAGGTGACTTTGGAGTTCTTGAATAGAGCTTTAATACGACATTAATGCAATTTTATATGGACCATACCATCAGTTCTTCCACAGCACTCCAGCAAGCAGTAAATGCTGTTACAATCTCACTAGCTTAAAAGGATTCCATCAAGATATATGTGTTGAAAAAAAGAATAAAAAAAATCTGACAAGACCTTTTTCATCTTTGTATTAACTTATGTAGAGCACATAGACATTTTGACAGGGTAACTGTAAAATATTATTAGTTTATTTACATAATAAAAAGCTCAAAGTTCCCTAAAATATCCCCATGCAAGAATTCAAATATCTGTTTTTATCTTGTGCTTATTTTCAAAGGGAAGTATGCAAAATAATTATGTTTAAAGCAGAATAAAAAATAGTAACTTGCCAAAAGCAAAGTTACCTCCAATATTAAATCCCTCATTTGCTCTGAACATAAATTGCTTTTATTTTAAAGTTTTTTCCATGGGCTGTTATTCATACTCTTGTTTGCTTTTTATGTCAAAGCAAAATGGGATAATGGCCCTTTCTTTCCTCAGACCTTGAAAGATACAAAGTTCCAGAAACACAAGGAGAATTGCAAACTTGAAGTTTTTGTTGTTTGACATCATAATTGAGGCAATGAAAGATCAAGTAGCTCTACTGAATGTCACAAATAGTAAATTAAATAGTCATTCTGGACCTCATTAGCCTAGAAATGGACCACAGAAAGAATTAAGCTTGGGAAGTTTGTATTGTGAACATGCTAAATGAAATTCTTATGTTCCATCCATCCTACAGAAATTGCTAAAAAACCCCAGACAAATACAGAAGATATGCAAATATTAAACATAGTTTTTTGGCCATGTGGTATGCCTAAAAAGCAAGACTGGGATGATTTGTGGCTTTGTAACAAAAACCCACAACAATTGCTCAATTGTCCTCAACTTTTCCTAGTTTTGCAGAGGATACAACATCCTGTTAATGGGGTTCTGACTGGAATTAGAATAAGCCTTGTCCTGAATTTAGGTCCTGGCCAGAACTTTTTAAATTTTGTCTTAAGAAATAGGTTTTGCTCTGACACATGACATCTCCTGCAAAATAATGGACTATAATAAAAGCTACCCAGTATAGAAGGTAAGAATTGAAATAATGGAACTTCTAAAGTGCTCAGCCTGTTTTTCACAAGCTAGATGTTCCCTTGTTCAACTTCCCTCCTTTAAGATACTTGCCTTAGTACTCTCTTTATACAAAAAATTAAAAGAACAAAAAAAGAGAAAGAAAGCAGATTCCCCTGGTTGAGGGACATCAGTCACTCTCTGAGCTGTTTTTCACAGTGCAAAGCTTTGTTCTCTTACCCAAGACCTTCAGGGCCCTGGAGGGGGGCATGCTGAGCCCAGTGGCCTGGCTCTCCAGACACATGGCACCACCCTTGGGAGAGGACATGGTGGCTGTGGGGCCATGATGTGCAGAGCATGGCATGGCATGGCACAGCACAGAGGGGAAATGCAGCCTGCCCACAGTCAGGTCCCATGCACAGCAAGGTGGGCATGTGGAGAGAGAGAAGTGTCGAGGAAACATGTCCTGGGCACCTGGGATAGGAACTTTGGAGATGGTGAGGTCCCAGTGCCAGGGCCACAGGTGATCCTGCATGCCTCAGGCACACAGCAGGAACCTGGGAAGAAGTGAAGAGAGGCTCTGTGGGCAGGCAGGCAAAAAGCGAGAACAGGCCAGGCCCCACTGCTCTGGGGCTATGCAGAGTGCCAGAGGTCTGCGCTGGGAGGAGATCCTAGCTGAAAGACATAAAGCTTTCTTTGGAGACCACATGATGCATGAAAGCAGCTGCTTTCAGGGAGGCCCCCTGGGGTCTTACTGCACTCCTCAGGCTCAGGAATAATTCAAAGGTGCTTTCATGCAATCTGCTCTACTAGTCTGACACAAATCAATGACTTGTTTAGGATGGGAGGAGGGTGTCTCCCTTTTATTTTCCTCCAGTTTAGTTTTTCTTGCTGTGTTTTCATTTGGTTTGGGTTTGGTTTCTTTTTGCTGTTGTTGAAGATCCAACCTTGGCACTGGCCTTTCTCTCCCTCAACTTGGAAAAGCTCCTCTCCAGCAGATGGTCGCTGTCAGTTCCCCCACGCTCCTCAACATCACCACCACCTCCCCATTGCATGGTCTCTGCAGGACCTTCCCCAGCACAGCCCCTCTCTGCTGCCAGTGAACCCTGCAGAAATGGCAGCAAGATGCAAGGGTTTTTTTCCACTTGTATGGAGTGCACTAGGATCCAACTATCCCACTGTTAAACTTGGGGAGTTACAAACATTTGCTGGTGATCCTTGTAGAGAAAGCATATTCAGAGAGCAACGTTTCATTGCTGTTCACCACGCCTTCAAAAGGATTTCCTTTAAGGGTGAGGTCTTTCCTGGAGACCCTCCTGGTTGTCTCTCTCCAGTTGTGCAGGGGTGTGTTGGGTGCCAGCCCTGCGTGTTGCAAAGTTGTTCAGGCTTGGTGGAAAAGTGTCCTGATGCTGCAGGAAGTGCTGAGAGCCAAAGATCAGACATGTCAGAGAGAGAGGAGGAGCACTAAATCTCCTCTTAGTCTATTTTGGGATATGCAGCTGAATAATCCTCAGTTTACAGCAGCCTATGAACCACCTCTAAGTTCTTCTCCTCACAAATGTGAAGCATTTTAAAATCATCTGTCCATGCAGGAGATCCCAAGCAAGCAGTGAGAAATGGTATCAGACTGATCCTGCATTGTAAAGCGTTAACTTTATCATACAGATTCAGGTTTTCTGCTCATGTGCCCCATTCTCTCATTTCACATAAATCTCACCAACTTCATAGATTTTTGTTACCAGCTCAGAACCATACATTCTCAACACCTACTCAGTGTATCTTTTCTCATACTGGCCTGTAATTATTTTAATTATTTTTCGGCTTACCCCGGAGTGACTACTTGGTTCACTTCTTTAAACACTCTTGTTTACTTGTTTTTGGACTTAACATTGCGATGAGGAGAACAGCACAGTGAAACCCATGCACAGTTAATGTGTGAGCAGTACCATGAGCTGTGACAACAGCAGGTGATAAGAATTTCAGTGTTTCTGATTGACTAGAAAGGACACTGACGAAAGACTTTAGTTAATCTAGTAAGCCGCCAGATCTGAGAAATAAACCCTATTGCAAATGCTTGATAGTAATGCATGTGAAGAAATTTCGGAGGTTTAGGTATGATTATATTGCATAATGTAATATGCCCTGTGCCTTAGCAATATCCTGTAACCCTACCATGTTACATTAAGCTTTCTCATGAGAGCAGAATTTATTTTACGATCAGTTAGCAGACATCGTACCATCTGAATCATGATTTACAGAACAACTGCATACAGCAAGGAAAACAGCATGGGTTTTTTGCAATGTACTGCAAAATGAGAATTGCTTTAGTTTACACTATACTAAGAAAATGTTTTTCAGGACTTGCTGAAAGTATTTGTGTTTTGAAAAGGATTATCAAGGTTACCACACCTTTTGTATATCTATGGAACCTGATTTTCTCTGTTTCACACCACTCCATAAACCCTGCATATATATACTTTCAAACACTTAGAACATGTACATCCTCATTAATTTCCCTGTCTTTTCTTTCTTATCATTCCTGCTGCATGTGTTTAATATTCTCTTTTATAATGTTTCTTCTCCTGACTGACTGATGCAGGATTGTTGATCTAATTTAATAGTGAATATAGGAAGGTCACAGATGCTGGTTGTGACATTGCAGCTGTAAGCATTTGGAAGAGCAGGAAAAAGGAGAAAAACTTTACTCATTTACAGTCAACATTGTAATCATCTGTAATGGATGATGTGAGTGGGTGGAAAAGCTCTGTCCCTCATTTAGCAGCTACTTTAATATTGCGCTTGGAATGGGGGATTCTGGAGCAAACCCTATCTGATGCCAGGAAGAAGGGACTCACAAACAGGTTTTGAAGCAAAGGCTGGCTGTTCCACATGACCATTTTCAGGATTTGAGTACAGATGTGCAATCCAGTGTAGTATGTGATCCATTTAGTCTAAAACTGACAAAGCAATTACAGTCTTGATTATCATCTGACTTTTAGGTAAATTGTTATCCCTTTTTGATGTTTCCCTGTCAGCTCGTGAACAGTGATTCACTCTTCATAGCTATGTAAACCCCACTGAAAAAAAGGCAAGGCTGATTTGTTAGGGATGGCTAAAATTTGTGTGAATTTGTGTGGCAATAGATGTAGCCTACTGTGAGTAAAAATTCTGCCTAGAATTATTTTTGTTAGTTTTATGGTAAATGGAATCCAAACATTCCCTCAAATACTCGGGAAAAAATGCCAGAATTGCCTATTGCTTGCACGTATGTGATGAGAAGTTACCTCTGCAGAGATAAACAGGAGCCATGGCTGCTCTCTACATTCACAAAGGCAAATTCAGGAACATTTAAATATTCCTA